>JANHFK010008949.1:131886-142783 GCA_036250565.1 Sibynophis collaris | reverse complement strand
TAAATGATTATTATATACAGCATCTTATTTGTCAGTGCTAAAGGCGTTTCTTAAAGAGAGCCATTTTAAATTGGCTTAAGAAAGCATTTCTTAAAGTAAGCCATTTTAAAGTGGCAGAAATTAAGTCCAAAATTGAAAGTCTGAAAATTATAAACCGTGAAGCATGTAGATTACCATTCAAAATAATGAAAAATACAGATTAAAGTTGTTTAATCTGGTATCCACTACAAATTAAAAGATTGCAACACTGTTCTTGTTTTTTTTAAACTGAAAATTCCTATTTTAAGAAAAGTACACAAATAAGAACATAATCCTTGTTTACATATTACAAATCATCATGTGTAAGGCTTAATCAGATTTAAGGAAAAATATGGGCTCAGTTTAGGTATATATTCACTGAAGCTTTCATAGTTGCATACTTCATTGCAAGTTAAATTGTCCAGTTTCCACCTAATGATTAGTGCCTCCCAGTAAAGTGCTGGATTAAATGGTCCTCAATTACTATACTTTTACTTTTAATAAGAGTATTCATAGTCTGGTATCACTAAGTTATAAAATGCCTTTTAAAGAAAATATTTGCTTTTTCATATATTAATGAAATACTCTTTCAGATTCATTAATTACTAAATAGAATATCAGGTTACAATACTTCATTAATGCTTATATTATTATGATATATACTCACACATAATTCATTTTAGGTAAAGTTTACTAGTTTCATGTTTTGTCAGTGGCAAGAATACTTATTCTAGAATTTAAACATGAACGTTAACAGAAATTGATTAACCATACTAACTTTTCTCCCTCTGGTCTCCTGGCCTTTTTAAAATAAATAAATAAAAAGAATATATAATTTGTATAAAAGGGTAACATTATGGTGACAAAGTATTTGCCATGGAACATCTGAAAGCTGGTTTGATAAAAGCAGAGAATATAAATAGAACAAGTAGCAAACAGTAAATAGGATATAGAGATGTAAAGTATAAAGTATAAGGAAACACAGATATGCATACACACAGATATATATGAGACAGTATGTAGAATATAGAATAAACCAAAAATAAGAGCAATTAAGTTAGGATTACTTCAGTTTCAAAGTTCTTGGCTACAATAAACAAAACTTTCACAATAGCCATAATTAAATTCCAGACATGTTCACCTGGGCATTTAACAAGGAACCAGCTAGATGCTTCCCTTCATTACCCTTGCCATCTTTCTTTTACTTTATTTATATGTTTTATTGAATTTACTCTAATCTCTTGTATGATCATTGTGAACTGTTCATAGTTGTTGAGATTTGGGCAGCGTACAAGTTTAATGAATTATTCTATTGTAATCCTACCAAGAAGTTGACTTATTTAATAGTGATTAATTTTATAATAGCATTTCATAACAGCAATAGTTATTTTGTTCTAAATTTTCTGATTGCCTTCAGAAAGCCAATCTTTCTGATTTTCTATTTTCTACTGCCTACCAGTAGAATACAATTAACAGTACAGAAATCCATAATGAGTATACATACCACCTAAAACATTAGAATTTCACAAAGATAAAACAAAAACAAGTAGAATTACCTAAAGGTCAGATTCAATGAAACAGTTTAGATTAGTCCTGTGCAAGGCCTTTTTTTCTCAGAAAATAGTTGCATGTCACCAGTTGTGATATATATCACAACTGTATCACAACTGTATATCACAACTTTGCTGTATACACTGTAGAACAAAATCCGTGCTTTTAATCATTGACATAATCTGTTTTGCACTTACTAACATTCCACTGTCTCAGACTATCTAAATGAAGAAAGCATTCATATACAGTATTGTTTATCTGTTAAAAGGTGCCATTACCTACAGATTGTCTTATCTTTGAAAACTGTTTCTCTACATTTTATTGGTAAACAATTAGTCCTCTCAGTTCTTTGTGATAAGTATTCTAACCCCTATGCCTACCCCTGTACCTTTTAACAGGTATTGATTATTTAAAAGATAGCACTGCAGTTTAATCCAGGCAACAGCTGCATACTACAAGTGACATTCATCCTGCTTCGTTTATGGATTCAACTACAAATAACACTTGGTTGAGTTTGCATCTCTAGTATAAATGTATTAAAAGCCAGATTAAAAATATACTCCATATAGATAACTAGGCTAACATATAAATTTAACATTGCAAATGTAAAGGCGATCAAATTCATTAAATTCTCCTTAGTTAACTAAAATGCAGTACAATCATTTCACCCACAATTTGTCTTCTAGTCAACTTTTGGACCTGCTGAAACTTTGTATTTTTGGATGCTTTCATAGTTAGATCTGAATCCATTACCAACTGCCTTCCTGTTCTTAGATAAAAATCTAAACCAGATCTTTAAAATAATATTTTTGAAAAAGAGTCCTTAAAAAAAAAAAGGAAACCAGCTACCTTGGAAAAATAAAAGTTTACAGTCAAAGAACAAAGAAGGATGATGCATGTTTTTCTTTTCTGCTTCATTTTTCCATTTCAAATTACCGAAGATCTGAATATACTCATAACTTCTTGGGTTCAGCTTTAATGTTGGTGTGTGGGTGTATAAGTTTATATGTATATAACCTAATATAGAAAAAAAACCTTGAAGTACATTTTAAACAGAGAAACTATAAACAGGAGAATTAAGCTTCCCTCTCTGATTTTTCTTTCTGCTCTTAATTTCTCCTTCGGCAGGCATTTTGATGCATTTTTTAAAATTAAAAACAGGGAGTGTTGAAAGCATTGGGGAAAAATCATTTCAAGTCCATCAAGTTCACTGTCCATTCTTTTAGAATATCTACATAACAAAGAATTTTTAAGATCATATTCCTAAGCACCACTGCATTCTTCATTTACCCAATATAATTCTGGAATTGCTTATAGATCAAATTCAGTGAAGAATACCAGAAGGCAGAAGACTGACATGTTCAGAATGCTGTGTGACTACTAAGAAAATACTATACCGCCTTGCTGCAATAGGCAATTAAGAAACTGTTCAGCAATTTTTTTCCCAATTTAGACTCTAACTGTATCCTTGGAGCTGCAGGCAATACTTGGTATGTAGCTGTTCCCTTTGAAGCTTATAATAAAGTATCTTCACTCACCAGGCAAGACATTGGCCATCCAGAACAGGAAGCATTATATACTTCCTGTTTGGGATAGTACTTTAGCGGGACAATAAAAACTTCCTGTCTCTACTGTGTTTCAATGCGATCCTGTATCCAATTTCTAGGTTCATCCTTCCACTCATTGGATTTCACAGATAATTTTGTGGATCGAAGGTAGCTGCCAATGACTCAGCCTTGACCATATGGCTGGATTCACATGGTCTGTTAAGGCAGAGCAAATATTGGCAGAATTTATCCTAAGCTATGATTTATAAAGTAAAACTGGGTTACATAGCATATTAAGCCTAAACCTATATTATGGCTTAGTATGATCTGAGAATATGTGATATAACTGTATGCACTATGTAGACTAGGATAGCCTTGAATCTGTACTGTCTTTCTCAACAATTATAGAAGGATAGGAGTAACTATAATAGAGCAAATAGCCAAAATGTCCCAACAACAACACAGTGTCTATGTTATTCTATTCTTGGAAGTGACATGAAAGAACATGTGCAGTACTATAAAATTGTGTGGCACATGAGAAATGTTATTATTCATTAAATAGGCAGATTTCATATGTGACAGATATGAAAATCTGGTCCGATTTATGGGTATAGGAAAATGGCGACATTTGTAAACAAGCATTTCATTATAGCTACGAATTTACTAAACATACATTATATATTAAGCTGGCCCTTGTCAAACCAATGAAATGTAATGTTAAATATTTTAAAATATATATTATCTGTTTTTTAGTGTTCTATGTGTTTTAATTTCAGCTATAGAACTCTATGATATAAAGGCACTGGATTTTTCACCCGCAATGCACAATCGTTTCCCCTGTAAAAAATAAAAAGCTTTAAATGATTTCTATGCACACATGTTTAATGCAAATTCCAAAATTCATGTCTTTCTTTAATAAAAGTTCATAGCTTTAAGAGTTGCCTTCCATTTCCCAGGAAAAAGAAAAGTATGTCAGGTCATAGGAACATGTTCAACACATTTGTTCTTTGCTTTCAGGACTGGAGGAGGAAGGACCGTAATATATTCTGAAATATTTCCATCATGAATATACTTAACTAACTATTATGGAACTGCAACAAAGCCATACTAGGAAACTCATGGAAACTCATGGACATCAATGTCAGCTATATTCTGCTAGTATGATAAATGACTCTGAAAGATTTTCTCTGAAATCTACTCATCTGTGTTCTCCTTCCAACTCTTACTAGAAAAACCATAACATTTCTGGTAGCAAGCAGAGAACATAGTATCTTGCTTATGCTTTTATTATTATATATATGCCATCTTTGCGTCATGTGCCTATCTAGTGTTTAATTAATTTAATGTAGTTTTAAATCAATATTCTATATATTTTTAGAAATTTTAATCCAATTGCAGTTTGATTGAATACATTGTCAGAGTTGTATACAACAACTCTCTTTAAATCCCATGGGCTTTAATGAAAATGCAAACAACATCAATTTGTATAAAATTGTACCCAAACTTTCTTTTGCATTTGAACAATAAGTGGTGAGTGTGTTTTCTCAGCAATACCTTATTTTTTAAGATTCCTATGCTAAAGCTTAATGTCAACTCGCAAATAGTTGCAAGTTTAATAGTGACGGTTATATGCAAGTTTTCATTCCAAATGGAATTTAAAAAATGGCATATTTTAGAATTGTATCTTACTAATGTAAGCTTAGCAGATAATTATATGGCAGAGTTTTAGATTAAAGACCACTTGATACTTTTGTTCCAAAAATAAATTTCAGTATAGGTCATTAAGAACTGTAAACAAAACATTGTGTGTTGTGGTTTTAAAGTATATGATCAAACCTGAGGCGATGAATTCTAAAAGAAATGTCTAATATTTATCCAACTTTCAATTGAATAGTTTTACAGATGAAAAAATAGTTTTATTATCATCCAGATTTTCAGGCCATAAACCACTTTGATGCAGTGGTTAAAGCATCAGATTAGAAACTGGAAGACCATGAGCTCTAGTCCTGTCTTAAGTACAAAGCCAATGACCTTGAGCCAGTCACTTTATCTCAGCCCTAGGAAGAGGCAATGGTGAACCACTTTTGAAAACATTGCCAAGAAAACTTTAGGGACCTATTCAGGCATTCTAGAATTAAACACAATTAAACACTTCCATTGAATGGAATAAAAAACAACAACATGGTACCCTGTTTTCCCCAAAATAAGACATCCCTTGATAATAAGCCCAATCAGGCTTTTGAGCATATGGCAATAAGGCCAAGCGCTTATTTCAGGGTTCAAAAATTTTTAAGACAGGGTCTTATTTTCAGGGAAACACAGTAGTTCTCAATGTACTGAAAAGGCACGGTGCATTTATTATATCATTAATATGCTACATTTAGGTCAAATGTACATTTAGGCTATTGACTGATATCTATAAAGTTTTCCAAAGGTTAACATTGATAAGCGATTATTCCATTGCTACATAACTCATTTAGGAAGTTATACTTTTGCTTAGCAAATCATTGGAGGATACAAAAATTGAAAACTAAAATATTGTTGCTCTGTGGCTCATTTGCATTGAAAATAATGGCTAACAGAAATGTTTACAAATTTAAGATATAATCTCTTCTATATAATTAAAATATTGCATATCTATACTATTTTTTAAACTGTATATTTTTACAAGTATTGAAAACTTAAACCGATTTCAAGAATGTTATAGCAAGCTTTCATGTTTCATTCTTGATTATTTATAGCAAACATCTTCACTTATATTTAATGTTTAGCAGCAACCATACCTTTTTTGACCTATATAATAACATTTGATAAAGTCCATATATAGTATATCAATGGTAATAAAATTTTACATTCACAAGACTTTCCTTTTATATTGCTATGAAATGCTTGCAGTATGTGAAATGGACTATTACAGACTTGTGTATTATTATCACGCTCAAACTAAGAAGGTAATTTTTTCAGCGTTATTTCTCACACTTATGCATCCAATCTAGTTATATCATAATGCTTTGATTTATGTTGACTGACATCTAATCTACCCTATCATTTCAAAATGAATTCTACTAGATTTCATTTGGGACAGTTTACTTTCAAATAAACATACATAGGAATCTAGCACTAACGTACTTCTCCGTAGACTGACCGGCATCTCTATTCTATATGTATTTAGATTATATCCTGCTAAGTTAAATGGGACTTATTTCCAGGCAATGTATTTAGGACCACAGTGCATAAATATAAATCACCTTATAGATAGACCACAATATAAACTGTGAATCTTGTAAATATGAAATTGGATGGGGGGGGGAATGAACACATATGAAACATTTGTAATTAAACAAGTATAATTAATTTAGATTTTTTTTCCAATTTAAAATACTTAAAATTAATAGAAAATGTTACAAGTACAGTATTAGTTTTAGAAATCTATATCACAGGCAATCAGAAACAATATGTATGTTTGACTCGCTGATGTTACAGTAGCCAAAACCACCGTGCTTTTTAAAAACAGTATTTTGTTTTTTAAAAGTGAGAGATATTGGACAATTAATCAGCAAAAAGCAACTCAAAGCTTTCAAATGTTGTAATAAAAAATGCCAATTAACTTTCCAAATACAGTATACAAACACAACTGGATACTCTATCCGAAACAGTTTGTCAAAGTTCCTGGAAATGAAACAGATTGAAGGCAATATATTTTCTGATAAATTAACAATTTAATTGAATAACTGTAATTCTGAAATAATGTATTCAGCCGTAATGCCAATGATATCAGTAGAAATTTTCTGAAAATGTTTGGATGTGCTATGCTTCTGTCTTGCATTCTGTTGTACATAAGTTAAAAAAAAAAGATCACATTTTTGGAACAATCTTACAGTATTGGGGCATGTAGCAGTTCACCAGGTACTGTGGTATCATAAAATAGAACTTTCCAAGGTTTTATAATCATTGCACAGTGTTTTAAAACATTGTAACTATATATGCTACATTCTGAATGACTACATCTTTCCAAAAACACATATTCTGACTGAAAACCTGAGCTTCCTATATTTCCAAAAGTATCCTAACAATGATTAAGCAAAGTATGATACTCCTTATCTAATAAATAACCAATTGAAAATGAAGTGTGCCTTGCCATGCAGCAGCAATCAGCTTTTATCTCTGTCCAATCAAGTTGACATCTGAACTGCCTAATCCTCCTTTTGTAAGGCGCATAAGACTTTGTTGTCACTGTTGGTTTTGTGAATTGTCTATATAATCTGCTCTGATTTCCTAAAGATGACAGATCCTAACAAACAGCCCTGCTTTGCTGCACTGCAGTCAATGCAACAGTTGAGATTAAGGTACAGATGAAGATACTAGGATTTAATCACACCTGTCCACAATTACCATACCGCCTGACACCTCTCAGAAGATTAACTTAAACCAGTTCGGAATCATAAACCAATCATTATACCTTTAAAATAAAGAAATATGCTTGGAAATATACACACTTTACTTAGAACTTCTTCACTCTGTTAATCTACCCTATAGTTCATAGGCCTTCTTTATATATATTATAAATGAAAAATTACAGCAACAGCTGTTTAACACATAATTTAATATAGGTTTTAACACTATTGCACAGGGATGTGTATCTTTGCTAAATTTGATCTTCATGCCTCTACTTTGCCAAATACATAACATTTATGAGATGGAAGTAAGTAAAGAATATACATCAGACAAATGCTTGGGATAAATGACATTTGCAGTAGAAATGATGAGTGGACTATTTTTGTTTTCATTAATAGGACTTTTTTTATGCTCCATATATAAAAATATCAGAATTTAAACTATCCCAATGTATGTTTGTTTGTTTTTAAAGTGACTAAGTGGCATAATTGAAAAGTTGGTCTATGTCCAACAGGTTTAAATCTTAAATCTTCTTTCTGGTATTTCATATGGAAACATGATGCTCTGAAAGCAATAAAAAATGAATAAAAAATACTGGGATAGTCAGGGAAGGAAGTAAAAGTGCCCTTGTCTAGTTTGTTAAACACTTAAAAATGACTGATCCATAGTTTCTTACTTTGAAGGCAACATTGCTTACAAAATATTTAAAATCTAACCTTATGTTAAGAAATGTATTTCTCAGAGTTCTACAGATCTTAGTATCTATGTGATTTAGACTGTGGCTTTATTTTTCATCAGTATCATAAAGAGAACATATAAGAGTTAAGCAAGTTTGCAGTTCAGCCATGCTAACTGTTTCAAGTTTATTTCTATTTACTCGCCCAATAATTGTGTATTTTATGTGAGACAAAAATACTTTTCTTCCATTCTTAAGTATGTATCCTTAATTAAAGTATATAGTTGTTTGTATATTTGCATTATATTAATGAAGCCTGTTATTATCTTGGTATTAGATGACAAAAAAGTATATTTTAATTATTAATACTAGTAGTACATCATTATTTACAATTGTATTCTAAATAAATATCTTTCAATACAGTGTTTTATGATTACATTATTGCATATGTAAATTATTCTATAAAGGACAATTCAGACATGTAATTTTAAATAACGTAGTCTAATAATAGGTCATATAGTTTTTGGGCCATTTTAGTGCGTCCTAATAGGGTATTACTCAGCTCTGAATCTGGAATATTCTACTATTACATTTCTAATTTATATGCAGTTATATATCACCTGTTACACAGATGTGACTTTAATAATTTAGCATACTTTAAAAGAAAATCTACGGGAGTGTAATCAGCTGGCAGTCTACACTGTTCAAAGCACTGTTCGTAACAACCCCAAAGATACTTGTTTCTGATAATGAGCTTCATTTCATAAACCTTCACTCATTTATATGACTGTCATGCAAGGAGTTCTCTGAAACTTAACTCATGAAATGGCTTGCATGTTTCAAAACTAATATTTGAATATAGAAGAGCAATTTATTCTGTATAAGAAGTAAAACAAAGTAAAACATATCTGCAATAATACTGACAGGACTTATCAAATCCTCACGATTTTAGTCGGTGTTCCTAATAGCACTAAATAATCTTTGTCACATTAAAAGGAATGCAATAGCCATTTAAGAGTAATAAGAATTGCCTTAACACTTTCTAAGTACGTGAATTTTATTGCCTATAACTTCTGACAGTATAAAAAATACAGTACTTTTATTATTTTGATACTGAGCTACAGCTCATCAAAGCTTGGTAATGAAAATCCATTAATCTTAAATGATGCTCCCAGACTTATCTGATACAATGCTGAATATATGTTAAAATATTAAATTGAAAAAAAAAATCAAATGAGACTGGTTATACCTGAACACTGCTCTTTAAAACAGAATTATTAGTTCCCAGGTACTCTGCCTCTGCTATGCCTTATAGCTTATTATTATTATATTTCTTGTAGGTATCTATGTTATGCAATCGCTACTGAATGCAATTTAAAGTAATATAGACTTCAAATATACAGCTAGGACAATTGGCTCTTAGAACATATTTATATATCGTACTAAAACTATACAGGAACTGATACCATTTAAAGACAATCGCTTTTATAATTCACTAAAAGACATTTCTTCTCAAGCCAAGAATATTTAGTCCACCTCTGAAACACTGGCAGATTGCCCTTGTGCTGCTTACTTATCCAACAGTAGCAGATATAAAGTACATGCCATAAGTATCTTATTTAAAGTCCAATCTGTGCTACTTAAAGACGAGACTGCACAACATTTGCAAGTAATATCAATATTAAAGCACAAAGTTCTATTATTCTAAAATATTTTAATAAACAGATTATTAAAAGCAATTTCTGCTATTAATTGCCAAGTCTGTTAGGAAGCCACTAGATCCTATGAAGAAACTGTAACTACTTTATATTTTTACAATGCAATAGTATTCTCTATAGATTTCCCTTGTTCTTCCATACTCATCTTCAGCCTGAAGTTTTAATTAATAGAAAAAAAAACCAGGCTGCCAAAGTGCAATGCAATGCAACCTCACTCAACTTACAGCTAAAGTTAGAAAGACTGCAAAAGTGGAACATCGCTTTCAAATGTTCTAATTTCTTCCATTTCATAAGAAAGCTTATAAAGGCAAACATGTGTTGGGAGAGATGCTGTGATGAAAACCAAAGCATGAAAAGAAAGTGATGTACTGCACACACATAGAAGTTTAAAAGGGCATTTGCTCTTATGCCAGGTTATTTCTTCACTGCACTGTTTGATAATTCATGGGGCAAGTACTCCAAGGTCATAAGCATTTGGTGAAATGTTAAAAGACAAACAACCCTATCTCACTTCACAATACCAAAATACACCAATGACGTGAACTAACTTCATGAAACTTTAAAACACTCAAGCAGATGGAGGGGAAAAGGGGAAGAAATCCTCAGCAACTTACCTAGGTGACTTAAGAGTGCCACATTTCTTTAAATCCATCTACTGCTGGGTCACTCTACCATCCCCAGGACACCTGACTTTACTGCCATACATGTCACAATGCCTATCATTAAGACATCCAGCAGTGTCAACACAGCCTGACTTCTAAATGGAATTGCACGTGTACTTACATCGCAAACGTTGGGATGATCAGGCGAGTCCTTGAGAGATCTTTTTTCCTCTTCTTGAGAAACAAGAGAGAGAAAGAGAAGTGATTGAACAGAGTAGGGGGGGAGGAGGAGGAGGAGAAGGAGGAGGAGGAGGAAGAAGAGGAGGAGAAGGAACGGGGGACAAAGCTTTTAATTCTTCCAGCCTTGTAAGATGTTCCCCACCTGGTCCA
>JANHFK010008949.1:22753-33716 GCA_036250565.1 Sibynophis collaris | reverse complement strand
AAATCATATTAGGAAACAGTCAATATAAATCGTAAGGATACCAGCAACAAGGTTACAGTCATACAGTCATAAGTGGAATAGAATAAGTGGAAGTAGAATAGGAGTTCTGCCCACCTCAAAAGTAATGGATGGAGACAGATAGAGGGCAACAATTGGCAACAGTGTCTCTGATTCCACAGAGTGTAATGTAATTACACAGAGTGTAAAGTAATTGCCGTAGATCTCTGATTCTACAGTTGGGGACTCAAAGAACCATCTTTTCCCACTGATGAGCCAATGCAAGAAAAGCAAGGGAAAGAGAAGAAGAGCTAGTTTCCTCCTTCTCTGACTTTTCTTGACAGGTGAAGCAGAGGACAAAAAGGAGAAGCAGAGCATCTCTTCCTTACCATGGCAATAGTGTCTGTGAGCTCCAATGCACGTGGCTCTTCAATCAGCATCTGTCTGCCATTAAACTCCCCTAGTGGGTTAGTCTACCAGGAATATTTTTAGATGCAGTTATCCTGGCAGAAGATACCAGTATTTGGGGATGGGAGGCTGAAGATGCACTCCCCAGATACCTTTCAAGCAAAGAAAAGCAGTTCTTCAATTGAAAACGGCAGCCTGAGGGCTAAATTTCCATGCTAGACTATCCTCTAGTTCTAGTTTCAACTCTCTCTGTGTGTGTATGTGTGTGTGCTCTGAAGAACTGCTTTTTCCTGGTTTTCTTCCCACAGAATGGCTGTCTGTGTGCAGCTTTACTGGATGGGGTGGTGCATTTTGCTACCCAAAGAGCAATTTCCCAGTGGGACAGCTCTCCTCCATCATCTTAGGGCAAGGTGCCTACTTGGGCAGTATCCCTGTGATAAGCTTCCCATGTCTGACTGGTAGGATGCCCACAGAAGAGCAGCTTCCCTTCCATATTTTCCAGAAAAGGAAACAGAGAAAGCTGCTTCAGCCTCCATTGAATAAAGTGGATCCTTTTGGTGCTGGAGGAACAGACCCTAAAAGACCTGATTTCTGTTCCTTTCTCTCTGTTTCTCCTACCACCCATGGTTGTTAAGAGAATAAGAGAGAGGGATTTTTGGCATAGTGGGAAAGCCTTTGAACTTTCCTGCTGCTAAAAGGCAAATGGTCCTGAAAATCAGAGAGTAGGATTCACCAGCTGCCTCAGACCGGATGGCAGGGCTTGTGCCAGAAGATAATGGAAATCCCTCCTATCCATCTGGAGCAGCAAAATACGAGCTCATGCTTCCTTTTTGGCAGGTCAGGGATCAACATCTTGTTATCCATTCAGGGCTTCTACATCTGTTTGTTGAGACATCCGTTAGCCACAACATCAGCATTTTTTCTGTTTAGTTTTCATTGTTGTTGATGATGATGGGAGAGGACGCTAGTTTGGGTATTGTTTCTGCTGTTCATTTTCCCATCCTTCGGAAGCCTCCTTGGCCCTCCACGTTTTCCAATAAGAGAAGCCCCTTCCCCCCTCTTCAGAGAAGTTTCCTCATGATGTCTTCCATGGGGATTTCATGGAGGCATGGAAAGTCAACAAATTGTTACAGTGAAAGACAGGATGTTTGCTTACAGGTCTTCTACCTTTCCTGAAACTAAAGAAGAGCCATACTCTATCTCTTGAGAATTTCACTAAAATTCCCTTATTCTTTCAAATACATTCTAATTCATTTTATTGCCCAAGAATCGGTAAAAGAAAATGCAGGATACATTTCTGCATAAAACAATTTCTGAAGCATAAGATAGAGGCTGAATTGAATCTTTTGGTCAATGCCTATGGCAGGTATTAATTGTCTTTCCTTCGATCCAAGTCTGGTAAAATCAGCAGGTTCTACATAGGAATGTTCATGTTACATATTTCTGAACTGACACAATAGCAGGCCAAGAAACTAGTGAGAAGCTGCTGTTTTTACTTCCAACCAGGAGTAAAATAACAAACTGAGAAAATTTCAGGACTCCACAGTATTCTAATTAAAAGAGCACAGCTCTTAACAAGTTTTCATTATTTTCTCTCTCTGGGTAAGTCAGGTGTTATCTAATTCAAAGCACTTAGACCTGCATGTGTCTCATGTGGACAGAGTCTAATTACATAACTAATTATTTTTTCATCATTAACCTGCATATACTGTAGCGAGCTCATTCGTAAAAGTGTTAATAATGTTCTCCACTTCTGATTCATCAGTGCCATTCTCTTCAGCTCTTTGGAGTCCGTAACAAAATCTGACATCTTGAATGCGCCTTGTCTTAAGCTTTGAAGCCTACAAAAAATGTGACATGATTTGATGATCTTATAAAGGATGAAGAAATGGCTACCATGGTAGAAATGGTGCCTGTAGAATCTTTCACTGGCTGACCTGGATCATTGATTGCAATAACAGTCTTTATATCAAGAACAATTCACTCTACCACAAAAATTGGGATTTCTCTGGGCCTCTTCATGTTTCTCTTTTTTTCCCTCCAGCTGTCTCAGGACATACATAAAATCCCAATGAGAGAGGCAATATTTATTTATTTATTTTCTCACTTTTATTACTTTATAGGTAACACAAGGTGGTGAACATAGATAATACTCCTTCCTGCTGTTATTTTCTCCACAACAACAACCCTGTGAGAGAGTTCCAAACCTACTTACCCTGCTCCTTTTACTTCCGTATGGATATTTCTCAGTAAATGGTATACTGTAATCACAAAACAGTGAACCTTTAGAAGGGTTCACTTGTATATGATCCATTTGAGCAATATACTGGAAAGAAAAATGGGGAAAAAAGAAAAATGCTGTCTAAGTATGGAGTCAAAATATCCCAGAACTGAGACATGTTGATTGTGCTATTGGCTCTAAGAAGGATTTCCCCCCCACATGTTCTGTGTGTGTTCTGGGAAATATAAGAGATATTACAAATTCATCATAATAAATAGAATTCTCTCATCTAAAATTTAGATCGCTTATCTAAAAAGAAAGAACATCCTGAGCATCTAGATTTAGGAGACAGTCAATTTCTAACTAAATATATAAAAGTAATGCTATATAGACTATAAAAGTCTATAACTTGGGAGATGCTTAACTACCATGAATTTATTTTTCAGCTGATTTTTTTTTGTTCTGCTTGTCCTCTTTCATGTCTATAAGTTCCTTTGCTTTTTGCTGCTGCTGGAGATGGAATCAGTTTAACTGGTAGCTGATAGGTTTTGAATCTTATCATAAAAAGCAGCCTGGTTTGGTGAGTGATGTTGAATGAAAAATTGGACAAAAATCTTTCTCCTTGGGTATATTAAGCCCAGACCATATACAATCAGTTTGCCTTTCATTTATTTCACTTCCTTATTTTTTCTGAACTTTTATTTTAATATTCCAGGTTTGTAAATAGTTATTGGGATTTTTTCCTTTAAAAAAATATTAGTACAGTAAAAAGCAAGCATTTAAATGACAAGTGACAAAAAGGGGTAGAAGAAATGTCTGTTTCAAAATCAACTGTGAGTTATTAAAGGATAATCATTAGATAAAATGGGTATATTGAAATATAGAGAATGTTATGTTAGCCCCTGTCTCATCTGATTCATTATCAGAATTGTAACAAAAAATGCTCTATAGATATAGAAATGTTGTGCACTGTCAAGGTATTCGGAGTAGGAATTAGAAAATTTGGGGCAGTATATGGAACTATTCACACCCAACAGGTTATTGCCGTGGTTTATTAAGGATAAGCATAAATATATTGATATGAAACAAAAGAAACACAGCTATTTAAATCAATGACATGGTAGCTTGTGACCATTGAAATATCAGTTTCTATATAATTGTTAAAAATGCTAAATTGAAGAAAGAGCAGTTCTAACACTAAATACTATCTATGTGTTGACAATCACATGCAATTTAAAATCAAATAAATCAAATTCAATCAAAAGTCAGTGATCAAATAATCATAATCATAGCTTAGTTATACACTTCTTCCTGCTCAACATCTTTCCAAGGTAATAAAATGATTACAGTCATACTAGCATTTATATTAAAAAGATTTATATTCCAATATCTGGAGATTTTCCTTTTGCAAGGTGAGTTTAACTCTATATTATAAGTACTAGAGAAGACAATTTGCAATTCATGCAATTTTGTTAAAGGAAGAGGAATAGCTAATTTTATTCCCTAAAGCACAGTCCATTAGCAAAACAGCTTAGAATAAAACTAGCTGTAAGATTTCCATAAATGGCAAAAAAAAAAGAGAGGACAAAATATTGTCCTGAGGAAGGATGTTAAAACTGTGGGACTACTACTGCAAAAGGCCCTGTCTTTGATATCTACCATTGAAAATGTTCCTACTAAAGCCCAAAGTGTCATTTATGTGGCATATCATACTAAATGCAAAAACAAAATACATAATATTAAACAATATGCAGAATGCAGAATACCCCTGACAGTTCAATACTGATTGTACAACTCTCAATACTTTAGATGAATTTCAGAACTTACAATAAAATTCATGTAGATCACATACATCACAAAAGTAAATTTAATTTATTTTCATTGGTAAAACTGTTCAATTGTTTGTATACAATATAATATGGTATGATGTGATGCAATGCAATGCAATAATAGGAAGCCAATGGGGAAAAAAAATCTGATTCAGTAGTTACTCTTTCTATGAAAGGTAGTGCTGTCACAGGAGTAAGGAATTGTGTATGTGCTTTTTGGAAAGTTGTGGTATGTTCTACATTACATGCCTATGCAAACTCATTCAGTTTTCATACATCACACCTACTGTAGCAATTTACCAAACCTTATTATTAGTTTTTGCACAATTCCTTCATGGTGTTTGCTTTCTTCAGAGAGTGAAATAATTTTGTAAAATTTCTCATAATGGGAAACAGAAGCTTTGCATATATGAAGAGGTAACACCCCATTTATCTTTACAAAAAAATTAAAATGCCTTGTGTATCCACACTGGTGTGGGACTCCATTTATACAAGCTTTCTTCTCCATAGTACTAAGCCTGCACATTTTAATATGTTCTTTTGGTAAATCTTTTCTAAGGAGTGGAATACTATTTAAAAACTCACATTAATCTGAACCAGGAAAAAAAAAAGGATAACTAGTACCTAAACTCATGGTAATTATGTTTCAAAATAAGGAATACAAGAATGAGTGCCAGAACAAAAGGATCAATAATTTCATCTGAGTAATGAATATAAATCAAAGTTCCTATCTGGTTGAATTATGCTTGTTTAGCAAAACCATCTGACGAGAGACAAATAGGTCACAGAACAAAAGCTAGTGTGGTGCACTGGTTAATGAGCTGGTCAAGACCAGCACATCCTGATCTAAGTTTTCAGATCCAATGTATGTTAGCTTGTATGTGTAACAAAAGAAACATGATTTCATTAATTAGTGAGGTACTTGACCTAACTGATCTATTTTCATCCTGTAAAGGCTCCCTATTGGCCAATTTACTTACAAATTTCTGGGTGAGTTTCTGGACAATCAGAGAATCATTTGCCTGTGTTAGCTGTTCTCTGGAAATGAATTCTTTAATCATATCAATAGATAAACTCAAAAACACTGACCCATTTGTGATCCTTGCCATGGCTGTTCTGGTTTGTAGCAGCTGCCCAAAGCCAAGAGCTTTGCTGATCATTCTTGACTGCCAAAAAGGGAGGAGGGCGGAAATTCTATTCAGTGTATTCAATGTGATTTTATTCCTTAATAAGCAAGCATAAAATTACAGTTTAAATCCCCCATCTCAAACCTTGATCTCCATAATAATTAAAACAGCTAGTCTTTGTCTGGCTCTTACCCTTCATATTTAAAGTTAAAACTGCTACCCAAACAAAAGACAAGTTTAGAAATTCTATAAACTGTCTCTCCACATTCACCTGATACATTATGTATGCTGAGATGACAAGCAGAAAACTATATTGGATGGGTAATATTGTGAAGTGGGAAGTTGTGGTTATGAGACTTGACAGTCATCTGTAAACAACTGTTCTATCAATTTTATTAAAAGACAGTTTAGGGCTATGCTTCAGTTTTCCCATTGTCCCTCCCTCCCAAAACACATTGTTACCAGTCTCAAGCAACAGCAACAAGTTTATTGTGCTAAATACATATTATCTATGATAATCGGGAAACATTTTAGGCACGCTTCTTCTGAGCATAGTAAAAATTAAAACAAATCAAAACCCTACCGGTAATATTTCAGGGACAATAAAATAGTATAATCATTGCAATGGTGATCTCTCTTACTTTAAATTTGGAAGAGATTACTGAGCATATTTCAATTTTTTTCCTGAGAGTTAATAATAAAGGTTAAAAAAAGGAAAGAGTTAATAAATGGCTTGAATGAAATAGGCTTTGCAGAAGTTGAATTCACATGGTCAGTTTGCGAGGTATGTATTAGGGCTGTGCAAATGCTTTGAAAGGCATAAGAGCATGTTAAAAGCACCTCTCATTGAAATCAATAAAGCAAAGTGGATGGGCATGGACACTTGGAAGAAACAGCAACACTATTCTGAAAAAAAAAAGATGCATTTTCCTTTATTCAAATTTTACCTACATTTTTGTTCATTGTGAAGTACCTTTTTCAAAGGATATACACAGCCCTGGTAATTTGGCTAAAAAAAATCTGAACATTTTAGCTTCTCATTCAGTTCTTTTGCTCTGGAGTAAGAATACCAGCCTTCAACTCCCAAGCTTTCAAGAATAATTGTGTTGTTACAAAAAGAAAAGGAAGGCAGGGAAGAAGAAAGGAAGGAAGATAGGAAGGAAGGAAGAATAGAAAAAAGAAAAGAAAGGTCAAGGTGACTTAACTTGAACTTTCTTACAGGTGCTACAATATGTGACACTCTCACCTTTTTGTTTAATAACTACGTGATGCCAAGGGAGGAGATCACGCATAAATTCAGAGTGAGGTATCATTAGAACACAGATAACAGACAGTTTTATATTTCCATCTCTGGCAGTCAAGCAATACAGTCAAGCTCTTGACTCAGTGCTTGGTACCTGTTGGGATCTAAATGATGAGGAATCGGCTTAACCTCAACCCTAGGAAAACCAATCCGTTGTCCTTAAATTATATAACTCTTACTGTAGATATTTATATATTTATCAAGCTTCTATGCCAGTGATGGATAACCTTTTTCTTGTCGTGTGCCGAAAGCACATGCACGATAGCACATGTGCGTGCTGGTATCATAATGCAATGCAGGCCCCCCTGCATATGGCCATGCAACATCCCATGTTCTCCCCACCCCTTCACGTGTGTGCGCGCAATCCCACGCCCTCCATTTTGGGCCTAGTAGGCCTCCCTGCAGCCTCCTGGGACCAAAAATGGGCCACGGAGGGGGCGTGCCACACTACCCCCTGCTCCCCCTGCTCCATGCATGCGTGCGATCCCCTCATGCATGTGCGCACGTCTTCCGTATATTACCTGCCCCCTGTGCATCACAAAAGTCAGCTGTGCACGTGCATGTACAGTGGAGCTGAGCTGGGCGATGGTTCGTGTGCCAGCTGTGGCATGCGTGCCATAGGTTTGCCATCACAGTTCTATGCTAATGAACTAATTGACTTGTGGTAGCTTACTGCAATATAGAATATAATAAGACCATTTCAGTATCAAATCAGAAAACATACCTATCACAAAAAATAAGTTGTACTAGAAAAGAAAGTAACACGTTGTTAAAAATTCTATTTCAGATGATAGTCATTTATTTTATTTTATTATTAAATTTATATGCGTCCATCTCATAGTTTGAGGTGACTTTGGTGGCTACATATCTCAAAGGTTATCCAGAAGAGCATCCCCACCTGCTGAAAGGCCAGTACTAAGGCACTCAGACTAACTTCTGGACTGAGACTGTTCCACAATGTGGGTACCATGGAGGAAAGCAGTGATGGGTTTCTACCGGTTTGCCCCGGTCCAGGCGAAGCAATAGTGGTGGTGACGGGAAGCTCTGCCCACTCACCCAGATGTCATCACAGATGTTCTGCGCATGCGCAGAAGTGCCCCCCGCACGCTCCTGTTCCAAACCGGTAGCATGGAACCCACTACTGGTGGGAAGGCAGCATTTCCTGACTTCTTCTGCTCTCACCTCATGAAATTAAACGATCTCAAGCAACTCATCTAGTTGGAGTCAACAGTCCTGAAATTATCTAGTTACCAAGTGTTGCAGAGGCTTGTAAATAAAAACTAAGCACCCTAGCCAACCAGTGTTTTAATTCAACTGTGGTTTCCAAGTGGTCTTCAAAGATTTAACACATACATTTCACATGTAAACAGCAGAAATGAGAATGGGAGTAGAGACAAGTTTAATGAGATATCTAGAATATGTTTAGGGAATTGAGAACTCAAGGGCAATAGGAATATTGGTTACATTTGTTGTTTGCCTGTATGTTACCTTGCTTCTAAATATAAAACAGGCAGTCAAAACTATGGTTTGTTTGCACCTTTTATAAAGGATGAACCAGTATTACAGATTTTATTGATTTTTGAAAAATAACATTGTGACTGTTCTTGGGCACAAATAATATCTTAATCCCCATCCTGCTAGACCAATTGAGACACTATCCAGGTTGCTAGACATTGGATCAAACCTGGTCAGTTATGTAATAAATGGAAAGACTGCAATTAAAATGTAATTCTCTTCCCATGCTTTTTTTTGGGGTGGTGGTGGTGGTATGTCTTACTCCACTATGCAAAATGAGTACAAATATTTGTCATATTTGCATTGCTATTTTATTCCAGAGTTCCAATGTGTCATGACAATGGAAAAGTAAACATGTTTGCTAAGCATTATACCAATCACACAAACCCCTGATGTGATTGTTGGCTTTGATACTAATAATTTGTATTACACTCCCTCATCCCATCAATCCTCTAAGCTGACAATATCAACAAAGCATTGGTTTGTGAAAGTATCATTTTATACATTGGCTAATTTAATACTTAGAGCTGAAAATCAGCTGGGATGAGACACTGATCTTATGAAAAATTGATCTGCCAAATCTCTACAGGATGAAAGAAATGCTGCAAAAATTAGATTATTCAAAGCTATTTACTTGGTGAAAGGGATTTGAAAATAGCACATACCTAGAATCAATAGCAATATTTGCAGGGAAGAAATAGAAACCATTTAGCTCTAACTTTGAAGATTTCTTTCTGGGTTTTCTGGTTGCCTCAATTTCTCCATTTTACAAATTGGGAATGATAATAACACGCTACTGTACTAATTGGTTTATCGCTCTGCAAAGTCTTCAAAGCTGTAAAGGTAGAAGTGATGTATAATGATGCTTTCTCTTATTAGTACACGATTATTAATGTAAATTCAGCTTATTTATATAATTGGACCTACAGAGAACATAGAAGAAATCCTGTTTTAAGATTATATGCATGAAAGACTGGGCCATAAGATATGGTATAAATGAAGTGTTTACCTTTTATTGTAAGTTTTCTTTCTCCTATGGCTTAATCCTACCACTCTATCTAATAAAGCAAGAAAATCAACTGAACTTACTTAAAAAGAAAAAGAATAATTTTAAAAATCCACAATATATCCCAATCTATTAATCTATCTAGATGACTTTTTCTTTAAAAAATCAAAAGAGGAAAAAGGACAATAAGAAGAACTGTCAATGCATTTTTTTCCCCAATGGAGGTAGGATATATTTCAAAATTTAAAATATAGGTACAGCTTTCATTTTACGTTTTTGTGATAGACATTTTCTAGCTGCTGACAATCAAAACAGATGAGGACTTTTGAAAAAGAAGGTGGAATGTTTGTTTTATTTGGAAAGAGAGATGCTAATGCATTTGGTGAGATTTGCTGGCTCATGATAATCATATTCTTAAAGCTCACATGAAAGGACTTTTTCTGTGGCTCAGTGTGTGATCCATACAGATCTAGTGAAACATTGGGATTAAGATCATAATTAAGCTTTGGTAACTGATTGAGTGATTTAAGGCCAGTCACTCTTTTTCGGTCCTACCCACATTGAAAGTTATTTTGGAAGAGTAGAAATGGAGATCCCCAAGAAAAAAGCCTTTAACTCCTAGGCGAAAAAAAAGAAATATCAATATAACAAATACTTAAATAAACCTCCAATCTTACATAACAATGTTGTTTTGTATACCAGTTTCTGCACAGTTCTCATCTTCATTTATCCTCAAACACATCCTTCCATGTCCTCTCTTGATCTGTGATGCTCCCCTTTCACAGAAGAGACATAGAAGGCCCACAAATTACACTCAAGGAATAAAACCTGTGCATTTGAATGTTTGTGCAAAATCTTTGGAGAAAGTTATCGTAGACTCCTTTCTATTCCCAAATGGTCCTTTGTAATTTTTTTCCCTACATCAAGTTGAACATATATTAAAAACGGCAGAGACTAAAGTCGGCCAAAATAAGTACAGACACTTTCTACTTTAGTATAGACACTTCTTACTTTAAATAACATTGTTGTATCTTGTGTGGGGAAAACACACGTACATTAAAAGTTTTCTAAAATATCTCTTCAAAAAGTAAATGCCTTTTTTTCATTTTATAACTAAGAAATATGCAAACAAAAAACAAGGATTATCTTTTTCCTAGGGTTAGATTATTAGATGTCTAGATTAGGAATGAGCTACTGCAATTCCTGAAGCACTTTTTAGCATCCTTTGAATCTTTCAGAAATAGGCATATTCTGCTTGTTACATAAGAAATATTGTACTGCACATAGTAGAAAATCAGAATTAATATTCTCATTTCTGAATGCTACAGATGATCACATACTGTCCTTTAAGATGAAATAGTAGACAGCTGGTGAAGGTGATAGAGAATGGAGAAGGTTTGTTGTAGCTACTATATATCTATAGCTACTAGATTCTGTAACAGCTTTGTTCCTTATAGCAATAGCACTTAGACTTATATACCGCTTCATAGTGCTTTACAGCCCTCTCTAAGTGGTTTACAGAATCAGCATATTGCTCCCAACAATCTGGGTCCTCAT
>JANHFK010008949.1:0-10142 GCA_036250565.1 Sibynophis collaris | reverse complement strand
AGAGAGAGGACACCCCCCCCCCCCAGGGATCAGAAAGAGAAACTTAGGAAGGACCTGTCCAAATTGATCAGGCTGTTAAAATTTATCGGGGGAAATCTTGTGCTTTCAGACTTGCAACATTCTGTTAATGTAGCCTACAAAATAAAGTAAAATTGGTTAATCTGGCCAACTGTTTCATGTCTGGTTCACCTGGGAGAGCTGAGAGTCTTCGTGTACAGTATATTTCAGTAGTCTGACTGGAAGATGATTAAGGCATGAGTTGAGCAAGGGTATCAAATTTGAAATGGGCATAAGTGAGACACAAGATGAAGTTGATTAAAGAGTCTTTTGGCCATGGCTACTACTTGCTCTTTAAGCAAGAGCATCAAGTCAAGAGAAATCCTAAATTGTCTATCATTCCTATCCATAAATGTGTTTACTTCTATCTAGAATTAAAAATGAGATGTTTCCTGAAGTGTGTGGGACTAAAATTGAAGCCATTTGGTCTGGCTTGCATTGAACTTGAACCTTCTTTCTCATTCAGACCTCACAGCCTTCTCCACTGAGCAAACTGTTAATGGCATTTCTTGATTGATCTGGAGTTGAGATATACATCTGCATAATATCATATTTCTAAAGATAACTAACTCAGCCATTGGATAACCTCACACAGTGCTTCACATAGATGTTAAGTCAGAATAGAGAGATAGTAGAGCACTGAGGATCCCAGTAAAGCAGAGGTCTAGGTTTACATTTCAGCACCAACACTAGTTGGAACCAGCCTTAGATGAAAAAAATGGCAATCACATTTATCTTTTCCATGCCATATCATGTCCACTTCTCCCAACTCCCAAAGCCAATCTAAACAATGGTATCAAAAACTGCTGAGAGATCAAAGAGGGCCAGGATGGATAGGCCACCCATCCCAGTGTCACCAGAGTTCATCTACAAGTGTGATCAATGGCATTTCAATGCTATATCCCAGGGGTGTCAAACTCATGTTGTCACACCATCACGTGATGTATTGCAATTTTTTTTCTCCTTTGCTAAACCAGGGGTGGGCGTGACCAACGTGACGCATCTGGTCTGTGGGCCGCGAGTTTGACACCCCTGCTATATCCCAACTGACAAGAGACCAGATAATTGGTTTCTTCAAAGGCCTAAAAAGGGAAGATTGAAAACAGAACAAACATTGTTCAGAACCTTTGTATGTACCTCCAAATCCCATGGCATTTTCTAGGACTCATGAGAAAAGAGAATCTTCATAGGCAAGGTCTGATCCAAATCTATTGCTGCTCTCTCATTCCAGAAAGTGGCTGTATCAGTTCTTCAGATTTCCTAAGGAACTCCATTAGGTACCTGAGGGCAAACTATTTGAAAAAGTCCTTCTTCCCTGCAGCAAGGAAAAACTACAGAGAATTCCAAGGCCAACAGAGAGTGATTTGACTCCTCAAAGGAACAAATCCTAACATTGTTTAACTCTGTCTCATGTTGCCACTGCTTGAAGACAAAAACTAGCTCTAATCTATGACTGCTGGTAAATTAGCAATCTGGATCATGTCCATGGCTAACATTAATTCCAGAGCTATCTCTGTCCCTATAACAAAGGAAGGCAAGTTTAATTTTCCCAATACTTTAAGTCTGGGGAAGTCTGTCACCATTCCAGACACAGCACTGAGCATCTCAAGAAGAAGAGCCTCAGGGAGCCTCATACAGGAGCTCAATCCTAGCAATGGAATCTCACCATGATTATACCAGATTACAATAACTACTGCACAGAGTACTGTCTAGGGTTCATGGTAGCACTACACTTGAATACCCAGTAGCCACATTTCCATGAGGGGAAGAGTACGTACAGTACCTCTGTGTCTGACCAGGTTTCAGTAATACAGGTTAAGCCTCTCCTCCACAATCAACTCATGGATGAAGTAAACCTTATTATTTCCCAAGCTGCTATTCAAAAGCAGAAAATTGAATTATGAGGGGTTCTCTCTGCCACTGACATGAACCCCAGTCAAGGAGATTTATGCCCTCATTAAGCCTTCTTCCTTTCAAAACACTTTTGGGCTGCAAGACTTTACATTATTTTGGGTTTCATTCCTCTTTTTCAGTTTCAGCTTTTTCAATGTGGCCAGTAGAAGTCCTCACTTTGCTGTCTCTTATGCTAATGAAATGTGACACTTCTTCTATGCTAGTCCTGCCAATACAACTGGGAGTTTGACTTTCAGCTCTCTGAATATGGGTCAAACCTTATTTTTATATTGTTCATAATTGAGTGAGGGAACATGTGCCAAACTTACATTGACAGGTGCTGGGCCCAGTATTTACTGCTTTTAAGAAAGGGAACTAGGCAAAACTATGAACGCCATTCATTCTGTGCCAATTACAACCTGCCTATTTCTGTGGCATTGTGTCTCACCTTGCTAGCTTCCTTCTGCTGACTCTACTAATTAACAAACCTAGATACTACCAGCAAGCTGTGTCGTTGATTCAATGAAGTTCAGACTGAGTTGACGGTTCTTCCTTGGAAATGTCAAGAAGATATACAATTTTTCTGACATCCCAGAAAAGCCAAGGATCAGAAACAAAAAACAACACCACTTTATGAAGAGAAGCTAGTTTTCATTCTTGAGACTCTCGCCCAGAAGAAACAGGTTTTGCCAGTGTGCCCATCCAGCTTGGCATCCCACTAAGCAAAGTTGATGGGATCTTCCCAGGAGGGGAAAGTCTAGGCAAGAAACTATGATAGCCCACTGGGCACTCCAGAAAACCCATGGAAAGAGGCATAAGCCTGTAGTGGATCAGTAAAACAAATGAAAAGCTAAAAAAATATTTTAAAAAAAACACATGGAAAATTGGATAGATTCTATGAACTTCTCTACACCCTCTCATTTAATAATAACAGCTGGTTCTGGAAAAATGGTCACCAAGTCAACCATGTTACATAGAGACAGAAAAAGAGAGGAAGACAAGACACTGTGAAGATCTCTTGTGCAGCAACACCAGTGTTAATTCCAGTTGTGCTCTTGTCAGGATCCTAAATTTGGTCATATTATGCAGGCATTGGTCAGAAAACTATTTCTTTTGCTACTGTTTACTATTTATTATCATTATATTTGTGAACAGTTGCTAATTAAAGTTGGCAGTAAATGAACAGTGGCTGTATATGGTCTTTGCTAAATATAAGTCAGTTTGAGACTTCTTGTCATTCTTTCCTTAGTTCTACTCTTTCTGCCTTAAAAGAAGCATGGAACAATATTTCAGAATATTATTCTGGTAAAACCCTTGAAATATGTAGTTGAAACTTTGGGCAGTTAAGCTGATAGAACAGTCCTACAATTCCTGCTATTTTCCAGATTGTAGTCTATGGGTGAATCTTTTGTTTTCCAAATCTAATCTTGAAAAGGCTTGATCTGAATCAGTTACCACTGAATTTCAAATCACAAATACAAATTGTGTCATGTCTGTATTGAATTTCAAATTTAACCTAAATCAGAGCTGTTTACACAAGCATAAGGCTTATTGCTACCTTTTTTGAGTATATGCAAAAAAATGGCTTGGCCTTAATTCTATTATTAACTCAGAAAGGCTGGTACTTATTTTTTTCCATCCCACCCTACAGTTTCTACTCCATCCTTTGTGACAAGCAAATGGAGCTTCCCCCCCCCTCTCCTTTAGGCACCCTCCGGCGACTCTTATTATTTATCCAAATCTTTCCCTGCCAATAAGGCTCCTTTTTGTTTAGGTGAATAAATGCACCTAGAAGGTTTTAACTTGAGTTTTGGGGAGGCATGTATGTTTGCTCAAAAATGCATTGGAATTTTTTTCCTCCCTCATTCCTCCTTCATCAAGGCATTCCTTGATTTATGATTACAAACCGGAATCATAAACTTGTTAAGTGAATCTGGTTTTTCCAATTGGGTTTGTTTATCAGAAGTCAGCTGAGAAGATTGTAGATTGGGATCTATGACTGCAAGACACTGCAACTGTTGTAAATACAAGCTGGTTGCCAAGAGTCAAAATTGCAATAGATTATGACAACCATAACACCAAGGATGGGCTATAAGTCACTTTTTCTGAGGCTGCTGTAACTTCAAACTGTTGTTAAATGAATCATCAGAAGTCTAGGACAACCTGTAGTGAAAACATGTTTAGTCATGTGTATGTTAGGTTCAAAAGAGAAACCTCAAAATAAAATAATCTAATTAAAGGCCAATGGCTGGGGAAAAGTCACACACAAAGGTAAGTTCTCAAGAACTAAAAGATCAAATATTGAAGTCTGGCAAACTGCAGAGAGAAGGTGTATGGGGTACTGTTTTTCTACTTTCGTATTTCTCTTCTTTTTGCTAATAGCATATGGGCCTTTTGTAAGGCTTTTAGCCCACTGACAATAATTTGTGAACATTGGGTTGCATGATATGTTGCGGCAATTATACACTGGATAAGTAGAATAGTAGCATACTCAGACGTTAGATTTGCCCGGTCTATTTATTTGAATTTAGACCAGTGTTTCTCAACCTCAGCTACTTTTAAGATGTGTAGACTTCAAACTCCAAGAATTCAGGGGTGAAATCTACTTACCTTCCCTACTGGTTCAGAAGTTTGTGCTCTGAACACCACCTTCACATCCAATTTTTGACCCTCTGCGCATGCGCAGAAGGCTTTGCGCATGAACAGAGGGTTAAAAACCAGGAAGCAATGACGTCCAGGTGGGTAGGCGAAGCCTCGTGCTACCACCATTACTGGTTCACCAAACCATGCCCCGCTGCTACTACCGGCATGCGTGAGCTGAACAGAACTGGCAGGATTTCACCATTGCAAGAATTTCTCAGTCCACATATCTTATGGTTCCTAAAGTTGAGACACCTTGAGTAGACTGATTATTTCAAAGGTCAAGCAACAAGCAAAACCTGGTTTGCTAACTAGTTTCTGAAGATATTTCTTTTGAATACTTTTTATGCTGTTTGGGAAAAGAATCTACCCTATCCAGCCAAAACAGGATGGCTATGCAAACTGAAATAACCATATGAATCAGTTTATACATTTAAATCAATTTGCTCAGAACTGAAAGACCACACACCTATTTTTATTTCCTTATGAAGGAGCCAGACTACAGTAGCAGGCATATTTTGATGGTAATCTGACAAGGTAGGTATTACAGTACAGGTAACCTGGCAAGATAGACGTTATGATGCCTTTTGAATAATTTCTTATCTGAATGCATACTTCAGATTTCTTCTAGTTTATTTTCAGAACAAACAATTCCAAGGGTATCATAGAATTATTTCCAGAGAATTTACAGCAAAAGTGAAATAGCTATTTACTTTAAATATGCCAATTAAGCATTACTAATGTACAGAACATTTCTGGGTTAAGTATGATTGATAGTACCATGCAGTGAAATGTTCTTTAACTGCAGTCACAAAATGTAAATGCAGAAAATGGAGGGGAAAAAAATTCCCTACCTCCAACCCACAGCAGTATTTTCATGTTTTAAAACAACACTTACAAGTTTTTCTTTTCATTCTTTGCTCAAGCAAAGTATACTCTGGTATAACCAATATTGAACCAATATTGTTCTGTCATAAGTTTTCAGAGTTAACGTAGTCAAATTGATGCATCGACCATAATAAAATAGTGGGTAGTTTAAAGTCAGCATGCTTAATATACAAATAAATATATGCACATGGGTTAAAGCTAGTTATTTATTATATATTTGATGCTTTTATCAATTGGATCCTTTCTTACTTATAAGATGCTTAAGGAAGATGCTTTTACAATATTATATCATGCAGGTTAGACTGATACAGGTGAGACTTTTTCCCAGTTTCCAATATGGTCCAATTGAAAATTTTGGCTCAGGAACTCATTTATATTTAAAGCTGCATTCTAGACCAAATCTGCACTGTTTATAAATTTTGGTTAAACCCAGAAAATAACTCACTGTGCTTTCCAGGTGTCTCCTTATCATTTTGCAGATAGGGGATGGAAGAAAAAGAAAAACTTTTCCAGTTCTTCCAAAGAATTGGTAGAAGTACAGGTTTATGGGCAGCAGATCCATTTATTTCCACTATGGTTCACTATACAATATGTATACAATGGATCATTGAGCAAATTTGCCTATTTCCCAGTGAGTGAAGCGGTCTGAAGTCAAGTTATAGGTATCCAAAGGAAACCAAGAATTCATTTCCATCCATTCTTTAAAATAATTCATTTTCATCTTCATGTATAGCAGGCAAAAATGCTGAACATAAAATGGACTTTTAATCTATTTTTTTGTGCTGGATTAAGAATGGGAAACATGGCACCTTAATGAAACTAAGGATGTTTCAACCACATTGAAGGTGCTTAGCTGAATTAGTGCTGTTAAGAATCTAATGACACTAGTTAGCTTGGCAGTCTAATCAAGAATGAAGCTTGGTCTGGAGAATTATACTTAAAGGGAACTTATAGGGTTGTCGTGTCACCATCTCAAAGTTTATACTTATTTTAGTGATGGTAAAAATGTTATAGAAAACAGTGAATTAGGACAAAGGGAAAATTTCTGGGTTCTAACTTCTTGGTGCTTGAATATTCAAAGGTATATGCTGAATATGGATATTACCATTCTCTGAAATGGGAAAATTGTGCTTGCTAAAATGATAGTCCCAGTGAACTTGGGAAACAATTCAAAGCATAAAATTAAAAATATAAGCAAAAAGACAAGGTAAATTGACAGGAAGAGAAATAAATAGCCTATATTCTTATCAACAAAATGCAATGAAAGGTCCATTTTAGTATAGCAAAGACTAGCCTATAGGATGAACAAGAACATTTCATCAGAAAGAAAAAGGTAGAAAAGGAATAGTCACAGAAAGTTGGGTGAAGGTAAGAAAATGAGGACAGAAGAGAGATTCTGATCAAGTATCAAAGTGTATTTCAAAAAGGACAGATTAAGGGGAAAAAAAGATGAGAGATGACCAGCAACATCCTTCTTAAGCAGTCAAAATCCAACTTCAGGATATATCTTTGAGAATATGAACAGGGAAGTCAATATTTGCACTTATGCTAAATAATTCTTTATATTAAGATCCAATTTGGTGTAGTGGTTAAAATATTGGCATAGAAAACAGAAGATAGTAGTACTAGACCTTTTTTAGGCATAAAGCCAACTGGATAATCTTGGGCTAATCACTCTGTCTCAGCCCACCTCACCCCACAGGGCTGTAGTTGTGGGAATAATGGGAGGCAGGATTATTAGGCATGTTTATCACTGTGAGTTACAGAAAGATCAATAGGGTAAAAATATATAATAATATTTTTCAACTCTTGATTATAAAACTATCACAAGCCCTTTAAAACTTCTCAATTTTGACAATTTGAAGTGGTGTGGATTTCAGTTCCCAGAATTATGAAGCTGGCTGCAGAATTCTGGAAGTTGAAGTTCTAGAAGTTGAAGTTCATATCATTAAGTGGCCAAGGTTGAGAAACGCTGCCTTTAAGCCAGGGGTGAAATCCAGCAGGTTCTGACAGGTTCTGTAGAACCGGTAGCGGAAAATTTGAGTAGTTCGGAGAACCGGCAAATGCCACCCCTGGCTGGCCCCAGAGTGGGGTGGGAATGGGGATTTTGCAGTATCCTTCCCCCAGGAGTGGGGAGGGAATGGAGATTTGCAGTATCCTTCCCCTGCCACGCCCACCAAGCCACACCATGCTCACCAAGCAAGGCCCACAGAACCGGTAGTAAAAAAAATTGGATTTCACCACTGTGCCACGGGCACCCCCCAACATGAGTGACATCGAGCAGGCCATGCCTGCTGTGGCCACACCCACCCTGGCCCCCTGAGGTCAAACACAACCTTGATGTGGCCCTCAATGAAATCGAGTTTGACACCCCTGCACTAAACCAACGTGTTTAAATGTAAATGAAAACAAGATTGCAAACGGACTAAAATCAGAATGTTATACATGGTGCAGCCAATGCGCGCAGGCTTCCCTGCAGCCGGTACTGTAAGCGAACATCGGTCGGGGAGGAAATGCAGATGAAAATGCATATACTGCGAAGGCTGAATGCATAAGAAATGAGCTTGGCTCTCCCACGTCAAAGCTCTTGCAAATGCCAGAATTGGCAGAGGCAGCTCTCTTTGGGGGCCTAGGGCTGCCCTCCAGATGCCCGCAAAGGACTCGCTGAGCTGCCCAGGGCAGATTGGGAGTGCGTCGCCATCTCAGCAATCGATCCATCGATCGATCAGGCCGTTCTTGCCACCGGGCTGATCGTGGTGAAGGGAAGCCGTTTCGTTCACAAGGGAGCTCCAGCTGCATCCGGCCAGCAGGAACCCCCGGCTGCAGCCTGAACGGTTCGATCGGCCCACAGACTCTGCTGGACAGGGGCAACGGATGCCGAAAGGTGCAACGCAGAGGCTTCCTGGCGCTGCGTCTCCTCCTGCTGCCCCTTGACTTGCTGGCAGCCACGCGGAGGCCAGTGGGGAGAGAGGGGAGAACATTCAGGCAGTAGCGGATCAGCAGAGCAGAGCATCCACACCCCAGGAGATTCTGTCAATTCTGTACGGCGGCCTTTTACACGTGATGCTAAACAAGAGAGCCCATGTGGCAGCTTAGAGGCTTTGTGGGAGGGAGAGACCGAGGAGGAATGCAGATTTGCCCAATTCACGCATCCCTGATTGGACCGGGACTGATACTCTTACCAATGCTCCACCCAGGGAGGCGGCCTTTCCCTGCATCATAACTGCATCCATCCAGGGTGTTTCCTTGATGCCAAGAGCACTTGTTCCCCTCCAGCCCAGACGCAGGGCACCACTTCGGATGATGGGGGTCCCTCGGCTATTGTGAGAATAAGAATCGGAGACGGTCCCCGCACAGCTCCTTGTGGCAAAAGGACCTTTCCCAGCTTCCAGATACAGACTGTGTACTCGACCACAATAGAGCCCCAAATTATTTTGCTAAGCGAGACAGTTGTTAAGTGAGCTTTGCCTCATTTTACGACCTTCCTTGCCTTCGTTGCTAAGTGAACCACTGCCGTTGTTAAGTTAGTGACAGGGTTGTTAAGTGAATCTGGCTTCCATATTGACTGGGTTCCACTTACATTCGCTACTGGTTCACAACGGGAGCACACACACGCGTGGCGCTTCTGCGCATACACAGAGCGTCCGTGATGATTCCTGGGTGGGTGGGCGGAGCCTCCCGCTACCGCTACTACCAGTTCACAAAATCCGGAGGGAATCGGTAGAAACCCACCACAGCTTTGCCTGTCAGAAGGTCACAAAAGGGGGTCACGTGACCCCGTAACACTGCGACCGTCGTAAATATGAACCAGTTGCTAAGCATCTGAATTTAATCACGTAACCCTGGGGAATCTGCAACGGTCGTAAGTGTGAAAAAAATCATGTCGCTTTTTTCAGTGGTGTAACTTCGAACGGTCACTAAACAAGTAGTTGTAAGTCCAGGATTACGCGTACAGACATCAATAGGAGAGGTCTAGAAAACAGGCTGCCTCTCACCTGAGATGGGCCTTTCAGTGACTCAACCCCCACCCCAACATTTGCTGCTACTCGGGGGAAGCCCGAAGGGTTGACAAAATGCACAGGGCAGGGTCTCCCCACCCCCCCACTGAGAAAAAGCAGAAAAGGGAGGGGGGATAAAGATGACAAAACCTAGGAAGAACGGTTGCAATACTTGGATATGACCGGTCTAGAAAAGCAAAAAAAAAGAAGAAGGAATAGGTGGCAGGATATAATAGCAGTTTTTCCAGGATTTGAGACCCTGCAGATGTGCCTGGACCTTTGAAGAAAAAAAAAATCTGGCTTCGTGCACAGGCTGATTTCGACACTGCCTCTGTTTGCACGTTCGTTCGTTTGGGGTGGGGGTCTGCAAACAGACCTCCAGCTGCCCTTTTGCAACTTGTGGGGACTTGCAGTAGCATGAAATGCTTGCAAAATTCAGACACGGATTCTCCCGATCAAATTCCTACGGAAAGTTCCCAGGCCTGGCTGATAAAACTTTGACCTAAAGAGGCCCGAAAGACCAAATAAATCTATAAATCAATCCCTTTTCTGAATTTGGGGTCTTTTGCGTGGAGAGCTTTGCCCAGATTAAGAGAGTCTGTAGAGGAAGAACTGCTGGGGATTCTGTCCCGCTTTGGCTACTGCTTGAGCAGGCTTCTAGTCCTC
>JANHFK010008948.1:420086-430464 GCA_036250565.1 Sibynophis collaris | reverse complement strand
TATTGTATGTTTTTTAATATGACTGGAAACCGCCCTGAGTCCCGCAAGGGAGAAGGAGCGGTATATAAATATAATAATAAATAAATAAAGAATAACAGAGTTGGAAGGGACCTTGGAGGTCTTCTAGTCCTAACTCTTGCTTAGGCAGGAAACCCCATATCATTTCAGGCAAATGGTTGTCCAATCTCTTCTTAAAAACCTACAGTGTTGGAGCATGCACAACTTCTGGAGGCAAGTTGTTCCACGGATTAATTGTTCTCACTCTCAGCAAATTTCTCCTTAGTTCTAGGTTGCTTCTCTCCTTGATTAGTTTCCATCCATTGCTTCTCATTCTGCTTTCAGGTGCTTTGGAGAATAGCTTGACTCTTTCTTCTTTGCCAAAACAGACAATGCAGTCCTAGACTACATCAACAGAGGGATAATATCAAGATCAAATGAAGTGATAGTATCACTTTATACTGCACAAGTAAAACCACATCTGGAATATTGCATGCAATTCTGGTCACTCTGATACAAAAAAGATGTTGAGACTCTAGAAAGAGTCTAGAAACAACAAAGATGATTAGGAGTCTAGAAGCTAAAGTGTATGATGAGTTTTTTGTGTGAAAAAGACATGTTTAGTCTAGTGAAGAGAAAGAGTACAGGTAGTCCTCGACTTACAACAGTTTGTTTAGTGACTGTTCCAAGTTACAATGGCATTGAAAAAAGTGAATTATGACCATTTTTCACACTTAAAACTATTGCAGTATCCCCATAGTCATGTGAACAAAATTCAGATGCTTGACATCTGAATTTTGACTCATACTTACAACGGTTGCAGTATTCAAGTGTCGTGTGATCTCCTTTTGTGTCCTTCTTACAAGCAAAAGGAAAGGAATGCCAGATTCACTTAACAACTATGTTACTAAGTTAACACAAGCACAAAAAGTCAGAAAATGGGACAGAATTCACTTAACAGATGTTCCACTTAGCAGCAAAAATTTGGGGCTCAATTGTGGTTGTAAGTCAAGGACTACTTGTTCTTGACAAAAATTGAATGTTATACTTCAATGAATTGGAGCGTTATACTCCAAGGAATGGTAAAAATGGAAGGCCCAAATACCACTTTGGGGATGAAATTCTTCAACATTTTGAACAAATGGGATCCAAGGAGAAAATTATTCTGTCAGGTAACATGAATTGACAGACGGAAATGAAACGAAAGAGTAAAGCAAAAAAAGTGATTGAGCAATTCAAGAGAACCAAAATGAACAGCGATGATGACTGTCAAGTAGTCGTCTCCTTGTTTATTTTTTACATTTGTGTATAATTTTGATTTCTATTGCTACCCACTCATATATGGCATAAGGGAACAAAAGAGAGAAAGAAACTACATGTTTCTTTCAGAGTGATGCAGAAATAGAAATACAGATCCTGTGTGAGAAAGTATTGGAAGATGGATTAAGCTTCCAATAAAAGGAATGGAAAGTGGACAAAAGGGTTTGGAAGCTGCTTGGAACTATGTGAAAAGAATCTTCTTATAAAGTTCTACAGCAGTATGAAAAATGATGCTTGGGGCAGCGATGAAATGAAAAAAAAAAGATGTGAATGAGGAAAAATCTATATAAGAATGATTGCTGCAAAAAATGAAGGTGAGCAAAAGTTATTTTAGACTCTGTGTAGACTGAAAAAGACAGTTGCAAAGAATATAACCATCCAAGAGAGCAAAGAACAATTAAGAGGGCGCCTACCCTCTGGAATGACCTACCCCCCGAGTTAAGAACAACGACAGACCTACGCCTCTTCCGCCGGGCCTTGAAGACCCATCTGTTTAAAGAGGCCGGCCTTGCATAATGATATTAGAGAATCTTACCTTACGACCTCCTCGCTTGGGTTAAATAAATGGGGTTTTAGCTTAATTGGGGTTTTGGGTTTTTAACGGGTTTTTAAATTGTTTTAATGCAACAGTCTGATTTAATGTTTTTAAGTATTTTAACTTTTGTAATTGATGTGTTTTAATTTGACTGTGAACCGCCCTGAGTCCCCCCAAAGGAGAAGGGCGGTATAAAAGTTTAATAAAATAAAAATAAAAATAAAAAAATAATTCCTTGACAAGAAGTACTTTGCCATTGCCTCTTTCCAAGGGCTGAGAGAAAGTGACCGGACCAAGGTCAGCCAGCTGGCTTCATGCCTAAAGCAGAACTAAAACTCCCAGTCTCCCAGTTTTTAGCCTGATGTCTTAACTCAGGGCTGTCAAACTCACGTCGTCACTGCAGCATCACGTGACGTATCGGGACTTTTCCCCCCCCCCTTCACTAAACCGGATGTGGGTGTGGCCAGCAAGTGACGCATCCAGCCCTTGGGCCGTGAGTTTGATAGCCTTAACTACTCCACCAAACTGGCTCAACCCATATTTAAAAGTCTGAAATAGTCTATTGGGGTTGAAAAAAAGGGCATTTCAGCAGTGGTACCTCTATTAGGGAATGCTTCCTTCCAGATGTTGCAGATTTTATTAGACTTCAGTTCCCAAAGGCTTCAGCCAGCATAGATGATGACAGTTAAGAGTTCAATATCCAAAGGTCTCTTGCATTTTCCTCTCTGCTTTGTTCCACTGGTCTCTTAGAAGTCGTGTCTTGCATGCTTTCCTTCACTTATTTAATTTTATTTGTATTCCATCTGCTGTCCAGAGGAACTGTTGTAATCAGGCAGGTGGTAAATGAATGACTTACCTAAAATATATACATTTTTTTCAGCATTCCCAATGTAAATCCTTTTACTTTCTCTACTTTGTAGGATAAAGTATTGAGGTGGGAGGAAATTTTGTTTGATTTTAGTCAATAAATGGAACAATCCTATGAAGAAATATAAAATGGGCAAGTACAGTTAGAAGCTATATTCTCCTTTCCGCAGGAGCAAAGGTTAATTAAACATTTAAACAACTGGGAAATCAGGGTCTTTTAGGAACTGCCTGATTCAATGATTTCATTTGCTTCTAAATGGAATTCCTCAAAGGGTTTTAAAGAGTTAGATCAGTGTTTCTCCACTTCATGCAACTTTTAAGAAGTGTGAACTTCAACTCCCAGAATTCCCCAGTCAGTGCTGGCTGGGAAATTCTGGGAATTGAAATCTTAAAGTTTAAGATTGAGAAATACTAGATTAGATGATCATCATCATTGGGTGGGAAGATAAAACCCATGTTCTTCCTAATTCTATGGAAATAGAAAATGATTTTAAGATTTATCAGAAAACACAGTTCCAAAAAGTATTTGGTGTTGGAGAAGACTAAGCTAAGGACTTATCAAAGTCGCTGCATAATTATTAAAATGTAGAAAATAAGCAAGGAATGGAGCAAATGGCACCGGTCTTTGTTTTGCCCTTCACGAGCTAGCATCCTGTCACTTGTCACCCCCATATATGTCTTCTCTTTGTTTTGATTAAATTGAAAAGATAAGGACAGAACAATTCCAGCATATGAAATTTAATGGTTTTGGCAGGAGTCTTTATTCGAAATGATGACGATTTGACCTCAAGAGACATCTGTACAGGAACATAGACTGCACTGGCTCTGACTGCCAAATCATATCATGAATTATTCCTTTTCTTTTCTAGGGCCACAGGATATGCTGGAAGTTAACTTGCAAAGGTTCTCCCCCCACCCTCTTGTTAGATTGTCAAATGCCACTATGAATGGAATGGTATCTATTTTTGAGAGCCATGGGAAAAGGGACTAAAGGTTTTAATCCAAACCACTTCAGTTGCTAAATTTGTCCACTTTCTGCAGATTTTCTGGAGCGTGGTTAACATGGACCTGTTCAAACACCACAAATGCAAGTCCCCCTCTTTAATTTTAGAGAGGATTCCCTTTTCTGCTTCCAAGTCTCAGGAGCTTATTTTTTTCCCTTTCCTTTTCTCTATAATGGTAGGAGAGAGAAAAAAACCTGTAGTTACTATTTTGCTCCCAAGTAATGCTTAGTAAAAGCGAATTTTATATCTCACAAGCAGGGGGAAAAAACCCTGGGCAATGCAAAAAACCTTTGCAGAAAACATGGTTACAAAAATCCTGGAAGCAGAAAAGGGAACGAAGAACATGGAATGAGAATCAGATTTCTCATTTTAAAATCTGATCAATCCTCCATGCTCCAAATTATGATCCAAGATTCTCTGCTTTCAGGCCATTAATCTTTTCCCACCAAATTATAAAAGCATGTTGATCTGTTTAGGAGAGCTGCTTTAAAAATGCAGCATGTTCCCAATGTAGCATATAATACATAATGCAGTTATACCAAAAGGCATCTAAGAGCAGAGCAAAGCCACTAAACAGGAATACGTACACCTCGTTTCTATGAAAATAATCTTATAAATAAGTCATGTTCACTGCCCATTTAAAAAGCAACCAGGAGTGGCATACTGGTAATCCTCAACTTGCAACCATTCATTTAGCAACTGTTCAAAAGTTACAACGGCACTGAAAAAAGTGACCTACAACCTGTCCTCGCATTTATGATGGTTGCAGCATTCTCACAATCACATGATCAACCTGGATGTACGGTATTTCCAATGGTTACAGCATCCCAGGGTCACGTGATTACCATTTGTGACCTTCTCAGCTAGCTTCCGACAAGGTCAATGGGTTCACTTAACAGCTGTAGTGATTCGATTAACAACCATGGCAAAAAAAGGTCATAACACTGGGTGCGACTTACCATGTTTCCCCGGAAATAAGACCCTGTCTTATATTTTTTTCTGAACCCTGAAATAAGCGCTTGGCCTTATTGTCATGCGCTCAAAAGCCCGATTGAGTTTATTATCAGGGGATGTCTTATTTTGGGGGAAACAGGGTATTTAGCAATCTCCTTGCGTAGCAGTGGAAATTCTTGATCCCCAATGTGGTTTGCAAGTCGAGGACTACTTGTAATCATAAATACTGAGGAAGGATGTTCCAAAGGTGCTTTTTCAAGAGACAACTGGACTTTCTGGTTTTTCTTTGAAGACGTTTCGCTTCTCATCCAAGAAGCTTCTTCAGCTCTGACCTGATGGTGGGGAATGGAAGGATTTATACTCCTTGCAGACAGCTGGTCCTCTGCATTCTTTTAGCAGGTCGTTAAGGTCACTTGGAGGTTTATCTGTGTCATCAGGGTCACCTGAGTGGGGCAAATGGGTGTGGAGCCTTCTTGGAACTGTTGAAAAGACTGTGTTGTAGATTGGAGAGAGATGTCTGCTGAATCTAGTCCTGATGTGTTTGTTCTCCTATGTTGTGCCATGAATTTATGAAGTGGTTGTTTCATTTCCCCAATGGGCCTTCATCAAATCTCAAAAAAGACCCTACAGGAGCTTCTCTGTAACAGACAATGTCAAGAACAATAAACGAAGCAATGTTGTCATTCCGTATATTGCAGGCATATCAGAAGGAAGATCTTCTGCCAACACAACATATGTGCACACTTCAAACCCCGAAATACACTAAAGCAGAAACTATTCACCCCAAAGATAAAAGACCCAGAGAGAAACTGAGCAATGTGGTACATGCAGTACAATCCAGTGAGCCATGTGCAGATCTGTACATTGGGGAAACAAAACAACCACTTCATAAGCACATGGCACAACATAGGAGAACCAACCCATCAGGACTAGATTCAGCAGTCCATCTGCATTTAAAAGACACAGGCCACTCTTTTGAAGACAACAAAGTCCATATTTTGGACAGAGAGGATCGCTAGTTTAAAAACAGGGGTTAAAGAGGCCATCTATGTTAAAATTGAACAGCCCTCTCTCAACAGTGGGGGAGGGATACGACATCCTCTATCTCCAATCTACAACACAGTCCTTTCAACAGTTCCAAGAAGGCTCCACACCCATTTGCACCACTCAGGTGACCCTGATGACACAGATGAACCTCCAGGTGATCTTAATGACTTGCTAAAAGAATGCAAATGACCAGCTGTCTGCAAGGAGTATAAATCCTTCTGTTCCCCATCATGCAGTTAGAGCTGAAGAAGCTTCTTGGATGAGAAGTGAAATGTCTTCAAAGAAAAACCAGAAAGTCCAGTTGCCTCTTGAAGAGAAAAAAAGCACTTTTGGGACAGCCATGACCTGGATGACTGAGAATCTCCATAGACATTTAAGATGGCTTTAGTTCGTTTGTGTGTTGTGATGATGCAGTGTGGTTGTAATAGTCTGGTGATTTCTGACATGTTTTTGATGTATGACAGTGTTATCCTTTTCATAACTTGTGTTGGTCATGCTGTAATGGGTTGAGTAATCATGCATGTTTTGCTAAAGTTGCATGGGTATCCATTTTGTTGGAAGATATTATAGAGACAGTCTGCTCCCTTTTTGTTGTGTTCTGGGTTGCTGCAGTGCATTTGTACTTATCTGACAATGTTCTTAGGTAGCTCCTGTTGTGGAGATTGGGTTGTTACTTTGATAATGTAGCACTTAGTGTGGTTTTTTTTTTACTGACTTGCATTTCTAATTGGCCATCATTTTGTCTGTTGATAAGGATTTTCAAGAAAGTTAGAAAATTTCATTTTTTCTTTGTGAATGCTATCCCTTTGAAGATGTTGGTTGTTTCATGTTTTTTATTATGATAAAGGTGATTATATAGCAGATTCATACTTTTAGCTGTATGTATGGGAGTGCTATCTAGACATCACACCACAGTCATTGTTATGAGTCCTCAGAATGGTAATTCCATGAATTCATGTTTGGTATATTTATCCATCAAACTGAATATAGGTAATGAGGTAGAAGTTTATGAGGTCCATGATTCTGGGAATTACAAAGTTAGTGTATTTGGTCAGTTGGATGAGCAGTACTGTAATAGTGTTGCTATGCTTTCCTTGTTTTGCTATTTCTGGCTATATGACATAGAATGCTGTGACATCAAATAAATTGACTGGCTGAGGAATTCTGGAAGTTGAAGTCAACAAACCTTAAAGTTGCCAAGGTTGAGAATCATTGGTTTAAGCTGTGGTTGAGACTTTTCTGGAGGATATTGCATTCTGCAGTGGAAAGTAGGCAGCTAGCAAACAAACAAAAAACCATATATGATTCTGGAATAGACATTATCAAGCTATAAATACTGAAATGTATGCACTGTAGGGAAAAATTAGGATTGTAGGTTTGTAGTTATAATTTTTAGATATCAAAAAATCTAAAGGTATATCTCCATCTCTTATTTCTTTAAGGTATATTTTTACATATAATTTAGATCACAGATACATTTTAAATTATATTTTATAAATATAATTATAATTTACTTCTTAGTTTGTTTAATTTAAACAAAAATGTTTTATTCATAAATATCTATATAAATTCTGTTCTGATTTTGTTTGGAGAAATATTCAAGCATGTAAATCTATTTCCTGCTGTCATATTTTGAAAAAAGGGTTAAATGGTAGTTGTTTTCTGAAATAGTTTTGAGTCTTTGATTAATTCTGCATGATTATCCTTGAGTTACTTATTATTGTACAATAGTGCTTGGCAATTACAATACCCATAGTACCTTTTTAATGCTTCTTAACTGGAGATTATAAGAGATTATTCCAAAGCTTTTTGTATTCATAGCTGCTTTTAGTAGACTGATTTGGTTTGTTTATTTTTGCTCTCCAATCAGCAGAATGAATACAAAATTGGTTCTTCGTACTCCCGGCATTTAAATATAATATTTAGTCTAATAGTGAACTTGAGTGCTAGTAGAATTTTAGCCAGAAAAAGACTATGTTAATCTTCAGAGAATCAGTGCCATGGTCAATCCTAAATATTAACAGTTAGAGGATGTTGAACTGTTTTTTTTGTACAGGTAGTCCTCGATCTATGACCTCAACTGAGCCCAAAATTCCTATTGCTAAGTGAGAGATTTGTTAATGCCCCATTTTACAACCTTTCTTTTCAGTTTTTAAGTGAATCGCTGCAGTTGTTAAATTAGTAACAAGGTTGTTAAGTGAGCCTGGCTTTCCCATTGACTTTACTTGTCAGAAGGTCACAAAAAGTGATCAAATGACTCCGGGATACTGGAACTGTCATAAACATGAGTCAGTTGCCAAGCATCCAAATTTTGATCACATGACCATGGATATGCCGCAACGGTCGTAAGTGTGAAAACTGATTATAAATTACTTTTTTCAGTGCTGTTGTAACTTTGAACGGTCACTAAATGAACTGCTATAAATCAAGGATTACCTGTATCACATAGTACCTGGGAAGAGATGTAGTACTTTCACTTACATTTCTGATTAACTGAATTCCAGCACTGCATCCAAATCCTAAATTTGGAGATAAAGTAAGCATCTTACAAAGATGCCTTTAGAATGAGACTTTTTCAATCAGAATAGAGCTGGAAGGGACCTCAGAGGTCTTCTAGTCCAACCCCCTGCTCAAGCAGGGCACCCTATAATCACCCTGGTTGATTATTCTCACCCTGAGGACAGTTTCTCCTCAAATCCAGGTTGCTTCTCTCCCTGATTAGCTCTTTGAAAGCTCTCCGTCCGGCATCAAGCTAAATTTATTCCGGTTGGTGGTGTGAACAGGGACCAGTCTCATTTTAGTGAAATGTGATTAATAGAGATTTCTGCTTCTTTGTTAAAAAATCCAAAGGTACCGTCTTAATGAGATCACTTCTCTCTCATAAGAGCCTAAAAATGGAGATGTTTCTGCAAAGGGAAGGATTTGCAGACAGTTGTAAGCAACCCCCCAGCATAGGGGTGTCAAACTCAAACCCCCTGGGCCGCATCCAGCCTGAGGGCTGCTTAAATCTGGCCCATAGGGCCAGACAGGAAATATCAAGGGACCGGCCTGCGGTGCCTCTGCCAGCCAAAATGAGCCCCACATGCTGATGGAGGCTAGGGAGGCCAAAAACAGGCCTCACGGGGGCCTCTGCATGGCCCAGTTTTGGCCAGCAGAGTGCTGCAGAAGGCCATGGAGGCCAAAAAGGAGGCATGGGAGGGTCACATGTGGCCTCCCTCCCATGTCCCATTTTGGCCGGCAGGGTGCTGCAGGAGGCATCCATCCCAGCTCCCCCCTCTGAGAACTACAATGCAGATCCGTCCCTTGAAGAAATCCAGTTTGATATCCTGCCACAGCAGATCCCAATGAGGAAGAGAAAAAGTGAAACAGGAAAAGCACCAGCCCCATAACTTTGGAAGACAGCCAGGTAATACAGGTAAGGTGGGCTAACATTAGCCAGAGAATGCTGGCTTGCCTTCTGCAGAATTTATGTAAGCGAGCAGCAAAGCACCCCCAGGGACATGGCCCAGAGGGCTCGGATGTCTGGGAAGGTGGAGAGGAGGAGGAGGAATGTGGAGGGGGTGTGGAAAAGGAATAGTCCATTGGGAGCTGGGGTTGAATATTGAATATTGTCAAAAATTGACCCCAACTTTCTTCAGCCCCTCCTGCTTGCCGGGGAGACTAGTCAATGAAGAGACATGCTAAAAGTGAAGAGGAACAATGCCAAAATGGAAGGACCAAACAGGGACTTGCTTTCCAGGCAGAAGGACCCCCTTCCTGAACCCAGGGTGGAAAGCCTCCAGTCTGTCCCACCCGTGAGTAGCTTCCACACGTTCATGTCCCCCTCCGCCAGGAAGTCAGGGTAACGTCCTGCTTCCCTGCTACCTTTTGACCTCATTGTTGCACGGAGCTGTGGTTAGGCTGAGGGCACCAACCACGTCATTCTCCCCAACCTCCCCCCTTTCAAAACAGACAACATCTTCCAGGACGAGATTTAATATGAAGATGTTGCAACAGACAGGACTCCCTCCATATTAGGCACGGGAAGGGTAATTGAGAGACGGCCTTGAGGAAACGGATGGCCGCTGTGGGGAAAACATGGGTTCAGCCAGGAAAACAGGAACGGGTGAGCAAGAACCTCAAGGCTGCCTTCTCTTGATGCTCTTTTGGTGTCACACAGGGAATGAAGGGGAGATGTTTTCAAGATCCTGCTATTCAGTCTTGTGCTGGTTGGTTGGTTTCTCAGCCCGGTCTACCTTGAAGGACCAACGGGTGGGCGGGAAAGGCCCGAAGAGTGTGTCCTGCCAAAGGGACACGGGGCCCAGGCTGGTGGAGACTTTGGTAGAGGGTGGGGTTTCAAGTTGAGAGCAGGCTCTTTCTTCCTGGGCCCTTGAAGGAAGTCCTGTCATCTGAAGGAAGAAACCTGGTTTCTTGGTAGAAAAAATTGGCTCAGTCATGCACGAAACTCAGACCAGGCTGGGTGGGTGGGTTCTTGGGAGGTTCCCCTGGTGAGAGCTGGATTAGAACTCAGAACAGGGAAGCGCAGGGCTATTGCCTTTGGCAGAGCTGCCATCTTGGAGCAGTGGGTCAAGTAGAGGAGATTTCTGGTGTCTATTAGAAAAGAAATACCAGGAGTTCTTTCCTTTCTTCTTTTTTTCCTTATCCCCCTCTTTGT
>JANHFK010008947.1:18689-37151 GCA_036250565.1 Sibynophis collaris | reverse complement strand
CCGGCGGCGCGGCGGCGTGGAGGGAGGCCGGGCGCGGAGACTCCGAGTCCTTCTCCGAGCCCATCGCGGCGGCGGCAGCTCTCCTGCCCTGAGCGGCGCCGCCTCTGAGGGAAAGGCGAGCCGGGGCAGAGCGGGCGCGGCGCCTGCGCGGAGCGGCCCTCCCCGGAGATGGCCACGGCCGCTGCGCCTGCGCAACCAGCGCGGCACCGCCCTCCTCCTCCTCCTCCTCCTCGCAGGCCCTTCTCGCAAGGCGCTCGCCCTGGAGGGGGGCGCGGGGAGGTTGACCCGTGGGGCGGTTTGCGCATGCGTGTGACGTTGGCCGAAGAGTTTGGTATCGGCTTGTGCAGCCGGGAAAGGAAAGGGGGCGTGGCTGAGTGGCAGGAGGGCGTGTCCAGCGCTGGGTGCCGGATGTTGGAGGGCGACCTGCGTCTCTTGCCCCGAAAGGGGAGGCCTTTGCCTGGGTGGGCGGGGCTCTCCTCCTGCTTGTGCGGGGGTTGGACTGGAAGACCTCCAAGAGCCCTTCCGGCTCTGAGCTTCTCCTCCTGCTCCGCCTTTACTCAGAACTGACTCTTGGCTTCTTGGCTGCCTTTCCCTCGTGCACGGGCGGGGACTGCGAGGCTGGCTTCTCACGGCAGGGGAAGGAGCCCGACGGGGCCGGGGGGGGGCTCATGCACACCGCCTGAAAGTCGTTAGGTTGCGCTGAGAAATTTAAAAAAAAACATTACAACAGATGCTACAGCCTGATAACTGCTCGGCAAGATTTGCCTGTCTTCCCCTACAACGTTTCCTTTTTAGAAACAAGTTTGGCTTGGGACGTGCTGAACATTCCCTGGAATCCCCATTTTTGGTTCCCCCCAGATAAAGCGCCCCCCCCCCCGGCCCCTAATATGCACAACTCTGCCTTCCTTTGCACTGTACTCACCCGACGCTGAACAACAACGCATCTTTTAGTGTAGGATGTTGTGCAAACTCAACCTGTGATTTCTGTAGAATTCGGGGGGTGTCTTCTAATCATTAGAGCCAAATGGTTAGATTGGCCCTGGGGGAGCTTCTCTGCAAACACGGCCTTTATCTAAAGATGGCAGCCTGGTCAAATGATCTGAAGGAGCAAGATAGTGACCTTCGCATGCAGGCGCCATCCCACCCCTGGCACTGGAGGAGAGGGAGAGAGGTGTGTGGTTTCCACCCTCCAGACAAGAGGGCTCTTTAAGAGCTAGCTCTGTTCCTCTGCAGCCCTTGTTGACTCTGCCTTCTTACAGTTTTATTGATAGTTTTGTCTGGATAGTCATGTTTGCTTTTTAAATATTGTAAGCTACACAGTCTTTTTTTAGAGCTGGGTGGCTTTACATGCCAGTACTGTGTACTATCCACCTAGCCAGTCTTTCCCTAGTAACTCTGATGAGCAGATGTTTGATGGTGTTAAAGGTCTTATCGCGGGATGTTCCAGTAAAGCTGCCTTTTGCAACTGACGGATGGAAATTTTGTCAATGCTGAAGGTGTCCAAGCACTGCTCCAGACGTTTCACCATTCCACCCAAAGTACCCCCTACTGCTGCTATCTTTGCTTTCTTATAGTTCGTTCATTGCACAGCCAGCCCCAGATGTTTACTCTGGATTATTAGCAATAGTCTCCTCAACCACATAATTGCAGGTGGAATTGTGTGCAATTGTTCTGCTGCTTGAGACATCACCTAACTGGCTGCAACCAGAGACTGTGAGAGAGGCTGGCTCAGGCAGAATGTCAATGTGCCCTTAGAAACCACCACCTGCATTTTCTACTCAACTCTCTGGCGGTGATACCCTCTGAAAGTTTATCATTCATGTTCCAATGTCTCCTGCTTCATCTATCATTTATTTATTTATATTTCATATTTCTTAACTGCCACCCCCACCACCCCCAAGGTATTAGACCACCTCTTGGTGCAGTGATGCTTCATTCTTGGGCTACGTACAGAAGAATTTGGAAAACAAAACATAGTAAAATAATTTAAACCTTTTGTTTGGTTTAGGATTCTCTGGCACTGCATGCGAGGGAATAGACGTGTCTGTCGTTGATAGACAATTGCATAACTGTTGCATTCATATGCCTGCAAATTTCGACCTTCTGGCTGGGGGGCATTTGAACAGCAAAGCACGGAACAGGAAGTCAGATCAACCAATCGGCACGTAGGATGCGCATCTCCACACAACGCACAGTTGGGATTTGGACTTGCGTTGGCCCATCTGCAGCCATCTGCAATCTACGCTTGCCCCTCAACCATTCGCAGCAATACCTATGTGCAGTTGTGGGCACCTCTAAATCAGCCTTTACACGAGAGTATTCATAAGGAGTCCCATCTCTTCTCTAGGTGATTACTGTATACCAGTGTTTCTCAAGCTTGGCAGCTTTAAGCTGTGTGGACTTCAACTCCCAGGATTCCCCAGCCAGTCATGACAGCTGCCGAGGTTGAGAAACACTGCGGTATACATATTTCCACTTCTTTCAATTTCATTTGTGAAGACAAGTTTTCCAAAAGACTAAGCATCTGTCTTCTTTTCCTCTGAACCCCTTCCAACTTGTCTGAAGTTGAAGTGAGAATTGGACCCAAAAACTTTCCCTATGAATTCACATTCATGCGTAATAAAGTGGAACTATAACTTCTTAGAACATGAACATTATGGTTCCAGTAATGCATGCTAAAATTGCAAAATTGCACTGCCTTTCCCCCCCATTCATATCACTTTGCTGATTCCAGGGCCTGAAAAGGCTCATAATAGCTTTTTAAAACTTAGCTGATTTAAAGATAGTATCAGATGTTTAGTTCATGACTCATGTTCAGCTGCTGTCCCGAGCTAAGCATTTCCAATTGTATAACCTTGAATATTGAATTCTGACTTTTGAAAAGAAATATGCAACCATGAATTGATCTTGGCTAAATTTAAGGTTCAGGCTGAGTTTTCCATCCTACCACAGTCATTTTGATGTCTTTGCTGTCTTCTATGATATTAGCTGAACCCCCATGCTAGGTTTTAAATTAGTCAGGTCACCTTGTCCATGCAAGCATTCAGAGTGCAACTGAACTGGATAAAGTCTGGGAGAGAGGCGCCTTTATTTCCCGCCATTGATCCCAGTGGGCAACACCTACGCGATGTACAGTTGGAACCATAATTTCCATTGCTAAGCAAACAACGAATCACACCTGATTCTACAACCTCTTTGTCATGATTGTTAAAGAAATTGCTGCAGTTGATAAGGGATTCACTTGGTTTCAATAAATCCAGCTTCCCCCATTGTCCAAAGCCAGCTGAGAAGGTCATCAATGGTGATCACGTGATCCCAAGATGCTTCAACTGTCATAAATACATGCCGGTTGACAAATGCTTAATTTTTAATCACATGACCATGGGAATGCCACAATGGTCATAAGTGCGAGGACTAGTTGTGTCACTCTTTTCAGTGCTGTTGTAACAGTTACATTAAACAAGTGTTGTAAGTCGAGGACTACCTGTATTATGACATTTCAACAGAAGCCATTTCAGAACTGCACGGAACCTGACTTGGATAGCATGTTTCAGCAGCCCTTCCTTCCTAGTGTTCTTTTTTTTAATCATTTGATAAGGAGCATTTTAATAATCAAAGATCCCTGACTACTCAATGGGAGGGGAGCGCATTCTATTCATGTTCAGGGACCTTGTCCTTCTACCGAAGACTGGCATTTCTACAAGCAGTTAGAATGTGCATGGTTAATTTAATACAATTTATTATATTTTATGTAATCCTGCTTATCTGTCTATCCCAAGAAAGTTTACAGTGCTGTCAAAAGTTGAACTGCAAAAATGACTGTGAATTCCCACATTACAGCAAGCTGTAGTTGGATTTGTATGGTTTTTGGTTTAGCCCAGCCTGTTCCTGCAGCCACTATGGTCTGTCCTGTCCTGTGTCGCTTATGACTTAACAAGTAGTGAACCAAATCACTGCTCCTTCATCAAAAAAACCCTCTGGTCTTAATTCAGGAAAAACATCAGAACTCAAGCAAAGGGTTTAAGCCAGCTATTTTCCAAGGTTATCCAATGGTAAGGTGAAAATATACTTTGCAGTCCAGTTTCCTATGGTAAAGTCCTTGCCTTGATGTCATTATCTTAGCCAAGAAGACCACCTGCTTTGTTTAGTAACAGTTTTAATTAACAGGATCTTTTTATTTTATTTTAAAGCTGATTGTTGCGCCACTTTGATGCCAGTTATGATCAGAACAATTTAGTGGCGACTTTTGAAAGAACTGTGGAGCTGAGCCAAGAGGTGATAACAGTTGCCAAAAAACGGAATTCCATGTTAAGCTAATAGTTTCCAAATCACAGGCAATAAATGTTCTGCTTTCATTGGCCACACCTGGAGTATCACAGCCAATTGGAGCAGCAAAATTTAAGGCGGTTTCAGGGAAATTGGCAAAGGTCAGAGAAGAGGGATAAGGAAGCTCAGATGACAGAATGGGGACTATCTAATCTTTTTAAAAGATCAATCATTTTTTAAGAATGCAAAGAGTTTCTGGTGGTTAAAGCACCAAGCTAGAAATCGGGGGACCAAAAGTTCTACTTCCACCTTAAACTCAAAGCCAGTCAGGGGATCCTATGCCAGTCACTCTCTATCAGCCCTAGGAAACAGACAATGGCAAATTACTTCCGAAATCTTGCCAAGAAAACTGCCGGGACTTGTTCAGGCAGTCGCCAGGGGTCAACAGCAACTAGAAAGCACCAAAACAAAAGGCAGAGGGGTTATTCTGAGATCAACATGTTTGAGAAATGTAGATAATCTTCCCTTCGCTTCTTGCCCTATGGCTTCCCTCATCCACCAAACTGCCTACAGGAGGAAGATTAAACCCAACTGGAAGCCGTTGCCTCCTAGCTGGATTGGGCCAATGCAGGTCCTGTCTGGCTTTCCCCACTAGCATCCCTGTGGCATTGTCGACTTTTCCCCCATGGGCCTTGACAGGTGTTCACCTTAATGTGCAATCTAGCAAATGGATCGTGGGTTATCTATTTCCCCGTGGCAACATGGTGGCCCCAAAAGAAGTGGGGCCGCATAGGATAGACCAAAGCTCTGTTCTTCATCACCCCTCTTCCTTTGCGCTTCCCGGAAAAATATATTGCTGTTTCTACTGAGGTGTGCAGTATTTGCAGGAGCAAAGAAGGGGGTGGCATTGATTCCTAAGCCCCTCTTTCTCTCTTCGTTTCCTGCCAGAAGGCAGAGGTTGCAGGCCGGAACCTGCCTGGGTGTTCAGGGCTCCTTCATGGCCCCTTTGCCTTTCCTCCTCCACGTAGGACAGAAGGCAACAAGCTTGTCTGGTGATACATCCATGTTAAAAATTCAAATTTAATTTCTGATTGCTCCCTTTGCACGCATAGCAAAGCAATTTCCTCTTTCATCAAGTATGATTTGCAATTAACAGCCTTTCTGTGGGAAGAGCCTCATAGCCTTTTGGGTTGCTATGGGCAACTGCAGAATTTTCGCTTGAAGCGAGCAAGAGTTGCGAATGTACTTGGGAAAGTAGAGGTTCTAGTCGATTGCAGCCATTCCTTGGAAGTGGGATTGTGCAACGCATATTTTGTCATATGCAGTCAAGAGATGGCACCTTTTAACATAAAATTTCTAAAGTGTACAGTAGATTTTTAGTTCAGAAAAATGTTGCTGAGACAAAGATGGTTGCTGTGCTTCCTAAAATTCCACAAACCGGATCCATTCAAAGTTCTTTTTTGGAGCAAGGAAAACATTGATGAATCGGCAGGACACCTCCTCTTTCCTTAGCAGTCTTAGATTTAGGTGACAAGATTGCTTCAGACTACAGGTTTTACAGGTTTCATATCCCCAAAGCCAATGCTTTGTCTGTGAGATTGTCCTGCTACTAGTTATCTAGAAGCACTACTTAAACAGAGAAGGGCTTATTTCTGTCTAGGGACAAGAGATGTCCTAAAGCTGTCCGCAGAAAGCTCTTGTGTGCTGGTATTTGCCAGGATTGTTATGGCCTTCAGGCATCTGTTGTAAAAGAGGATATAGCAAGTCTCAAAATAAATTTTAATTTTGCCCCCAAAATTGCTCAACATAGTCAAAATTCCAGAAACTGCATGAGTCATTTAGCCTCAGAGCCAAACACATAAAATGGACTTTCAAAATTGAAGCAGGTGGGCAGGAAGCCATAGATATTATGCTACGCCATGATGTGGTTTGGTTTTGATTTAGGTTTTAGGATGATATGTGAATCTCGCGATTGTGATATGTTAATCATGGTCTGTGGCTTAGAGTATTGTGCAAGGTCAGCCAATTATCATTTTTTCAACACATTATAAATTAACAAACCATGATTTAGCATAATGCAAAACAAAACCCATGTGGTCAAACTGAAATTGTCCAGCTTGACTCCTTACGCAGGCTTCTTCATTCAAGACAGAGCAGTGCAGCTTCTTTAAACTTTACTCACCCACTTGGCAAGCCTGGATGCATTTGGCCTCGTCGTAAGTTGCAGGATCAAAAGTGGACAATGGCCGTAACTGCCAAAGAGTCAGAAATCCTTCAGCTCTAAACATTTTAGGGAAGAGGTTCTATTTACTTCTTTTTCTGATGATGAAGTGGCAGGAAACTGATGGCCTTCTTTGCTTTTTGTGTGATTAAAAGCGTTAAGAGCAGCTTCGCAGGGTGAAATTAAGTCTACTGCAGGTCAGGATTTTGCTGAAGCTGAGAGGAGGTTCTGACAGGCCTGCAGAAGGCTGGACGGAGAGAGTTGTATAACTAGTCCTGGGCTGGAATAAAGGACATTGCAGTGTATTTTTAACCCTGCAGATCAAAGGAGGAGATAAGCTGGATTGGGATTCTTCCTGTACCCCTCACAAGGCACTTGCCACCCCTTTCCTTTCTGGAGCTTCACGTGCGCTTGTGGTGGGTCTCAACCTCAGAGTTAAATTTTGCACAAGACAGCCTACAGTAAAGTCATGTGCAAAACACAAAGGTCAGGAACATGAAGGGGCTCCTGCAAATGAAACGAAGGTTGTGGCTGCATGAACCAAAGTCTCGTTTCCCAGCAGCCTTCCACTTTCCCCTCTGCAGCTCAGGACACGAAACTTTACGAGGGGTTTTGACCTCCTAGAACAGGATGATGATCAAAGGCTCGAAACCACCGCAAATCCTACAAAGGGAGTTCAGAGGATATTCTTCATTTTGAAGAGAGTAAACTGAGGGAGGGCAAAAGCTATTTCATATTAAACAGAAGATCCAGGCTTTTATTGCCACAAAGATCAGGGTGCAGAATCCTGGACTCAGACTACAGGCAGAGAGTCCCTGGTGGCTTCAGCATTTTGGCAAGGGGACTCATGACCTGGACAGGCAGGAGCTCTTCTTCACTGGATGATGCCCTCGGTAGAGGAGGTCCGAAAGAGCCTTCTTGCACTGAGCTGGACATTGGGCATGGAGGGCTCTCTTTGGGCCCCTCCAGTTCTGAGCCTTTCTGGTTCAAGCTAGTTAACGCACAACGGCACCGTGTGCCTGGAGGCATCACAGTCAGGCCTGCAGAGTTGGGGGAAAGTGAATGCTTAGCAAGATTGCCTGGAAATTCAGCAGGAGCCGGCTACTCATTTGGAGCCAACACAAGCCAATGAATCTCTTGCATTCAAGGTCAGATTCTTGGATCTCAGCCCTCGATACAGGGACGAGATGGAGCGTGAGCAGAAAATGTCCCTGCGAGAGCACACGGGTTCACAACCACAGAGCCAGGACTCTTTGGAAAGAGGAAACGAGGCGAGCTGGGGAACGTTCCCACTCAAGTAGCTAGATGCAGCTGCAGGCAGGCACCTGGCATTGCTAAAAGCCTCCCTCCACCCCGGATTGGATTAAACCAAGATTGGCTTGCCAGAAGCCTGCCTTAGGCTCTGAATTAAGGAAAATGCAGTGATTTTGCAGGGTTTGGGGAAGATAATGCCTTCTTCCAATGCTGTTTCTGATAGATTTCTGTTCTGAAACATGACAATTGGTTTTGTTCAGAGAGGTCTCCAAGATGCGATCAAATGACATTGCTGCTGATCTCCTCTAGCTGCTGAGCCAGGACTCCCCCATCAGCAGAACCATCATGAAAGAACCAAGCCCACCCCTGGAAGGCCATCATTCCCACCCCAAGACCAAGGAAGCCCCTGGGAGCCAGAAGGCCATTTCTTCTGCATCTCATCTGTAGCTGAGCAGGCATTTGGGAGAGGCTAAGCTAAACAATGCATGTTTTTGCAAGAGAAGCCAGTATGGGGCCCATAAGCTCTGCGGTACCTCTGGATTCTTCCCTAAGAGCCTGTCTATTCCACCCCATTTAAACATTAATTAAAACAATATTAAAAAGAAAATGCTGCTTCAGGCTTATTCACAGGAAGAGCTTCTAGATTTAATTTGCCTTCTGAGCATCAAGTGTTTATGGCCTGAGGGGGCAGCCATTTGGTAAGTGAATCCTACCTGTGCTTTCTCAAGTCAAGATGTGTCCCCTTAAAAAAAAAAGCTGCCTGTTCAATTTTCAACAAAGAGAAACAAACAAACCACCACCACCCCCTTCCTGGCATGAGAGAGAAAGAAAACTAGGAAATCCTTCAGCAAAGGGACCAAGAGGACCTTTTCTTGACTAAGTCATGATGGAACCTCTTTGTAGTCCTGATATTTCCTGATTTCTTTGCTGAGAAAAGCATGAAGATTAATTTACCATGTTTGGAAGGGATCTTTTAAGCGGTGTGTGTGTTTGTAAAATAGTCAGGGAAGTAAGGATTCAGGAAATGGTGGTATGAGCAACGCTGCTTGGTTATTAGCAAAAGAACCCACCAGTTTGCCCAATCACTGAAAGAAAGCTTAAAAGGGAAATGAAGAAGACACTGCCATAATGTATTTATGAATATGTGGGTTGCAGATGGGAAATACTTCAAGGTTGGAACCGTTGTGCTCCATCCCTTTTGTTTTAACAAGTCTTCCTAAATAGGCTCTCAGAGAATCACGATTGGAAAATGAAATATTTTTTCATTGAGGCAAATGCTGAACAGACTGGCGGCACCTGTGGTAGGTACTATCTTCCTAGTGCTGCCAAAACACCAACACCTGAAGGTAGAGATGGAGCTCTTTTAGCCATGCCTAAATGGCACAGAATCCTAATCCGTGCTCATTGTAGAAACCCAAATTAAAATATTCCCGACAGCTAGTGGATAAGTCTAGGTTCATTATCTATTCCACTGGCCCTCCTGTAGGACGTTCTTCTGGCCATTCAAAGGCTTCTGCCTCCCTATGAATTAAGACCATTACAGGTAATCCTCCTTTAGCAACTGCCTTGTTTGGCAAACATTTGCAGGTATGACAATGCTGAAAAAGTAACTTTACAACCAATCCTCGCATTTCTGCAAAGCAAAGCTGAAATCAGAATGTAAGGATTATTGTGGTTTAATTTACCAACTACTTTGATTCACAACCAGGTTTCCAATCCCAATTGATAAACAGATAAACAAGGACTACCTGTGCTTGGTGTCACACTCTATAGCAGATCTTGTTCTTCTGTGTCAGATTCTTTCAGGAGTTGCGAGGTGACTCTTGCATTCTCCCTCCGCCTTCTCATTGGTTTGAAAGGACTCAGATTTTGGAGTCTGATTTGTCCCGATGGCCAGTACAGATAAAAGTGATGTCCCATGATTTCAAAATTATACCGTACTTCTGTTGATGCAGCCTAAAAATGTGCTTGCAGCCACTTGATATAGTTGACTCATATTCTCTGAAAAGATTACACAGAAACTTTTTATAAAGAAGACTACAGCAAGGTTTGTAGACAGAAAATATATTCAGAAACCAATTTGGCTTGGAAGCAAAGTATAATAAGCGATAAACTACAAATAGGAAAGCACCAGGCACAGGTGATTCACCCCAAAAACATACCCACCAATGGTGAAAGTTGCACAAAAGCATCCGTTAAAAGTGCAAACAATTCAGTGTCAACAAATATGGGACTACACTATGTAGCCTAGAGACTGGAAGAAAAGATTCTGCTTAATGCTGTAAAAAAGCAGTTATAAAAGAATTTGTGACTTACAGAAATATTGTAATTTTTTTTGCACAAATAATTTTTGGTCAAGATCCTACAAAGAAGGAAGAATATGCAGAGAGTGATGTTACAAATGAACAAAAAGGCTTCAGAAAAGGCAGAAGGCTATGAGATTAGATGGTTATGACAGGTACAATGGAGAATGGAGAATGTGTGCAGTTTATTTTGCATCATTAACTAGAGCAAGGCCATTGGAGGAACCATGCCAGAATGCAGAACGCAGAGGATTGATATGCAGGCAACAGCAGTTTATTAGCTAAGAATTAGGACAACTTAGAAGAGTTTATTATAAAAGTAAAAATAGAAAATGGAACTCTAGATTAACGTTAACCATTAAGAAATCAACCATTATGCTTTGTGAACTATAACAGCAAGTTAATGAACATGGTAGGTTGTTTTGTGTCTTGGGCTTAAGAATACATAAGAAGGACAGCTGGTTGAAGAAGAGGAAGAAGGCAATAATAGACAGAAACACAAATAAGAACATTTCAATAACAAAGATCAGAAGAGCTGAAGCAATGCTTTTCCAGTGGTAAAGTATGGTTGGAAAAACTAAGCATTTAGATAGCAAGCAAAATATGTAATACTAAGAGCAACTACAGATAGGAAGAATTGACCTGAAATAAAGGCTGACCAAGTTCTTGAGGTGAAGATCAGCAAACAGAAACTCACAAACTCTGGGCATGTGACGTGAAATGAATAGGCTTGGCAAGGTTGAGAAGTATAACTGCCAACACAACAAGGACACAACTGATGTTGATGAATGGGATCAAAGACATTATTAGAATCACCTTGGAAGAGCTATCAATTATAACCGAGGTCACAATTGTAAGCATTCCTCCATGCCCAACTCTTTCAGAAATATTGACAATCCTCTATTTTGCATTTGCTTCTTGAATAAAGCACTTTAGTTTCATTCTACTAAATTTCAATGTTATTTCAGTTATTTCTGTAACTTATCAAGATGATTTTGAATTTTGTTTCCTAGTCTATTAACTGTCCCACTCAGTTTTGTGCCAGTTGCATACAGTATTTAAAAAAACATTTTCTTCACCACTGAACTACTGGCATCCCATTCAGTATTGTATTCCTTTGTTTCCTGAGGAAGGGCTGATCAATTGTTTCTTGAATCCAGTTTTGAGGGCTTCGTACAATTGTGTAACAAGCATGTCACCCAACTTAACTTAACTATTAATCACAATGTTCTCTCCACAAACAGGAGAATTTTGCAATGATTGGAAGAGCACTGATGGATAAGGAAATCTGGTTAACAGGCAACTTGGATAACCCTTAAATTGTTTGGTAATCTTATGCCTTCCAGGATGTTGAGCTTTTCCCCTACTCATATGACCCAAGCTGAGGATGGGGAAAGTTGTAAACACAGCTATTCACTAAGTCTGCATTACTATTACTATTAATCTTCTCATTGTTCCTATCACCCATCTCCTCCCACTTATAATTGCATGACTGTAATTTTGTTGCTTGCATCCTTACGATTTATATTGTTTCCTAATATGATTTGATTGCTTATGTGTTCCCTATGACTATCACTAAGTGCTGTACCTTTGATTCTTGATGATGTATCTTTTCTTTTTATGTACACTGTGTCAACTTATGCACCAAAGACAAATTCCTTGTGTCCAATCACACTTGGCCAATAAAGAATTCTATTCTATAAAAATTCAGGGAAGAAGGCAGTCCACCCTGCTACCAAGTTGGACAGACAGTGGAGGATTTTCCTCACTGCTTAGTTACCTCCCTCTTGATGGCTCTTGCTTTCCTCCAGAGCAATCCCTTCTCCCCAGCCCCTCCCGCTGCTTCCTCAGCCAATCGTGCCCTCTCCTTCATTCATCACACTGCCTTCCAGCCCTACCGCATGTTTGCCATTTCCCATGGAAACAGTTGCTATGGCAGCACAAGTGGGGAATTCCACCTTTTGGTCCTTCTTTCCTCAGCATCATCACCGCCTCTAGCAACTGCAGCTAGTGAGCTTCTTAAAAGCCTTCATGAAAGACTCACAATGGGTGGCTATGCTCTGCTACTCTATTCTGCCAGACTGGAGCCCCGGCTACTGGAAGCAAGACTGGGGACCTATCAGCCAGAGCCATGTTAACCCATTCCCTCCCTGGGCTTGTAAGGGGAACCTGAATTGTAGTTGCCAGCAGAGAATATCCATGTGCTTACAGCTGCATGAATGCAGGTAATCGTTCATTTACAGCCACAATTATGGCCAGCCACTAAATGATGTGGTTGTTAAGCAAGCTGTGGCTGATTTCATTAACTTTTTTGTTATGGTCACTAAGTGAATCTGGCTTCCCCCATGGACTATTTGTTGGAAGTCCCCAGGAAGGTGGCAAATAGCAATCATGACTCCTGGATGCTGCAATCATTACAAATATATGCAGGTTGCAACGCGCCCCAATTTTGATCATGTGTCCGCAACGGTCATAAGTGTGAGGTCCAGTTATAAGTTGCAATTTTTCACTGGGGTCATAATCTCAAATGGTCATTGAACGAATGGTTGTCAGTGAAGGACTACTTGTATAAACGGAATAGGTTTTTCTGCCACATGAGAACGGCTTCCCAGAAGGAACAGCTGTCTCTTCTTTGCCATCCAAACAGCCAGATGTTGAAGAGGGTGGAGGAAGCCGGGAAGCGAAAGGCTGCTCCAAACACTGAGCCCTCCGTTCTCCCCTTGAGCACAGCTGGGCTGGAGGGAGGGGTGTTTGGGGGAGATGGGGCCAAAAGGAGGCAGAAAAGGTCAAATAGGATTCTCCCAGTTTCCTGACTTTGTCACTCACAACCTGTGAGGACAGGATGACTTTTTGATGGGCGAGACTGCCATGCTCAAGCACTAGCTAGGTATTCCCAGTTGTAATCCCACACGCCCAGAGGCCACTCGGCTGGGGAAGGCTGCTAGAACCAGAGGAGTCTCTGCACAGAATGTTCTCTTCCTTCCTTCCTTCCTTCCTTTCCTTTCTTTCTAGCAGGCCCTCTGAGATGGAGAGGTTTTTCGCTCTCGGTCAGCAAATGTATCACCAAGACAAAGTCTGAGGCGGGTCTTTTGTTTCCATGATGATTCCACAGAATAAAATGGGCGGGGGGAATAAGTGGGTTTTTGAGAGGCTTTCCCAGCATTTAGAAGCAGAAGTTTCCAACTGTCAGAGGATGCAACGTAGAAAGTATTCTGCATTTGCTGAGAGGTGCTTCCAATGCATGCCATATGGCTGAACCCCAACGCTCAAAACCACTTCTGGAATTTAAGCAAAGCAAAAATTGTAGTAAATTAAGGACAGCATGCTACTTGAGCAGCATGGTGGCCTGGAGGTGGAGCTCTTGCCTCATAATTAGGAGGATGTAAATTCAATCCTAAATAGCACCAGATATTTCCCTCTGGGTGCAAAAAAATAATAATCTGTGAACACCACAAAGACGTCAGGAAGGGCATCCAGTCAGTAAACGCTCAGCTCCATTCAGTTGCCCTGACGCCACCCAAGGAAAGGATTACTGGGTCGTTAAAAGAAAAAAAGAACAGCAAACCCTACTATAGGTGACAAACTACTGTATATTCCAAAGCATCAAAAGGCAATAAACGAAACAATGGTTGGAGAGGAGCAACCTGGAACTAAGGAAAAATTTCCTGACAGTGAGAACAATTAATCAGTGGAACGGCCTCCAGAAGTTATGGGTGCTCCATCACTGGAGGTTTTTAAGAAGAGACTGGGCAGCCATTTGTCTGAAGTGGTCTAGGGTCTTCTGCTAAGCAGGGAGTTGGACGAGATTTCCAAGGTCCCTTCCAACTCTATTATTCTGTGTTCTATGAATCATGAGCCAAGCAACTGGGAACTTTTCTGTTGGTGAGAATCATCATCAAAAAGCTTGGAATTAGTTTTTCATCCATAATTAAACTTCCTGCTTAAAAGATTATCCCTTTCCATCTAAGCTTATGAACGTCTCTCTGCCAGCCCCCCCTTCCCCTCCTGGGGCCCAGGGACAAAATCAAGTCACCAAAAGGCTCAATATTGACAGCTACTTTATTGAGGCTGCAGAGTCCAAGAGAAAGGAAAAGGAACAAGTGGAAATTGGCAATCACTCTGGTGGAACGAGATAGGAGGTTCTTGGCTTTGTGCCTTCAATATTTGAGGGAGGAAGCGTCCATGAAATTTAAAAAAAATAAAATGTTAGCCACAGAAAGGCAAAGGCTTCAAGTGCCGGTGATTAAAGATTGTTTTCTTTGATCCCTGCCTACGAATAGCTGCAAACATGCCTTTCCTCATGGACTGCTAGAAGCCCATTTTAGCTCACCAAGCTGCCAGGATGACTCACTTGACCCAAGGAGAGTTCAAAGCCAGCTTCCTAGAAGAGTCACTGTATGGACTTGCCTATTGGAAGCCACTGCAGAGATCTTTCCACCCAGGGTTCTCCAGCTGAGAGAGAAGCCAGCTGGACAGGAGGCAAACGGTGAATCCAGAATTGGAGGCTTCATTGCATGGCAGCCTCAAACGCATGTTGGAAACAGAACCCGAGAGGCCATCTATCTAAAACCCTGGAAATAATCAGGAGAAAAGGCACTGCCAGCAGTCAAGCTTGGTAGATCCTGCTTACCTAAATACTAAAAATTCCCCTTTGAAAGATTGCAAATAATTGATTTCATAATTAAAGCTCTCTGCCCCTCAAGTCTGCAGCAACACTTTATTCTTGTCTTCCTGATTGGCTTTTCTTAAAAAACAGGATCTCCCCCTGTAGTGCAATTTTGGAGAGAACCCCAACTTCTGGCAATTTCCTTCCCTCTTTTGATGAGGCCTTCCATCCCACCCCCACCCCCACTTTTTGTTCCAAGAGCAAAACTGGGAGGTGGGGGGGCAGTTGTTGAACATGATGTGCTTGATGCAGTCGTGGGCTGCCTGCCGTCTGGAATCACGCGGCTGAAACGAAGACAAATATAAAGAAGAGAAACAATCCTTAAAAACTCATAACAAACCAGTTTATAGCAGACAGGCAGCAGAGACGTGCAGCTTAGAAGCAAAGCAGGCGCTTGATTGGCTCTGTTCTTTGTAAGCAATTAGGCCCTGCCTTTTGCTGCATTTATCTCAGGGCATCTCATAATGCACACAGAAGCCATTTGCAGCAAGGATGGCAGGGAGTCACTAACCTGCCATCCGTCTGAACAGCCCCAGATCCCGCTTTGCCATTAATTACAGCACAGCCTTTATTTGGCAAAAACGGCATTTATGCTCAACAGGCATCTCAGAATCCTGGCCACCAGGGCAATAACAGTCTTTTTCTCTAACCTCACATGGCCTGCCAGCATGTTGGGACTGCAATTCCCAGAATTCCCAGTGTTGCCAAGGTCACCAGAACCTGGAGTCTCAAAACTTCCAAAGGGACCCAAATTGGGGAGAGTTCCTCTTGCAACTTCTGCTTCATTGCAAGATGTGTTGCCTGCACTCCCAGAGACTAAGGCAAGAAGCGTACTGGCCATAGGAGGCAGCACTTGCTCATTGCCTCACCTGGGCTTCCTCCTCCTGGGGGCGGGAGAACCTTTCCCAAGGCAGACATCCTGGTTTAAAGAGAACCCATCTTGCCAATAAATCTGCGGAAATGGGGACCAAAAGGTTGAAGACTCTCTTCTTCAAAGAAGGCTACTTACTCACCTGAAATGGAAATGTTCTTTAAAAGCACTGAGAAAAGCAAAAGTAAAATTGGAGCAGAAATTCGGAAGTGTGTTGATTATCTTAATCAGCTGCCTTTGGTCCCAAAATCATTGTCTTCTTGAACCTTTGTGGGGAAGGGAATTACTGCCAGTGAACTATTCTGGGAGCTGGAACCCTCAAGGTCTGCAAGATAGCTTTATATATAGTATTTTATATTAATTTATGTGGCCATCCAAGTCACATTTGCATCTTTAAAGTTGGGAATGATCACCAATGTGCAAATATGTCACTAAAACAAGTAATTCCTAGTAGAAATGTTAATTCCGTCTTCTTTTTTTTTAAAGGCTGCAAAACTCTCTGTGACTTATTATGTTTGTAATGCTGCACTTCTTTGCCCAGCAAGAGATGGCTTTTGCTGCTGAGAATTCCTCCAAGGGAGAACTTGGCTCTTTGAGAAGAACAGAAACATAAATCACAGGAGGAAACAAGAAAGGAAAACAAGGAAAACGAAGGTCAGCCGAGAGAGAAATGCTTCTTCTGCTTCTCAATCCTACTAACACCTGGCTGCCCTTCTGACTCCCAAGGCAGCTACATGGCCAACCGAATCCTCTCAGGCAGCATTCCTGTCTTTGCATGTGGTCTGAAGTGCAGGGAGGTCAAGGAACATTGCACCAAACCAGCCCAACAGCCTCCAAGAGGGAGGCAGAGTTCAGGAGCTCCCTCCCTGCTTGTTGGTGCAGGGTTGGCCATGAGGAACGGCAGCACATCTCGAGGCCACTGAGAATAGAGCCCAGGTCGGCTCAAGGGCAGCCGGAGGCTCTTATTATTATTATTATTATTATTATTATTTATTAATTTTATTTCTATAAAATTATTTCTATAATTTTATTTCTTAGCCGAAAGTGCCAAGAGGCAAAAACAGAAAAGGGAAAAGGGCCCGTTTGGCTCACTCAACAAAAGGGCATTAGGCAGACGACCAGCAACCACTCCGTTCCAGGAGCAAATGGTAACACACCAGGATGCTCAACGCTGACCAAAGACCCAAGTAGGAAGAATGGACACTTCTGTGGCTTTGACCCCCATGGCAGCTCAGAAATCACGAGTCAGCTTTCTTGCACTGATTATGTGGTGTCACATCACATAACCAGTGTGGAATTCCCAGGTTGATTATTGACCTCAGAAACTATCCCTCCTCACTGGAATTCCACATGAAGAAAATCTGAACTCTCCACCCTAAAGAAACTGTCCAGACTGGGCTTCCCCATTTTACTTAAACTATCCACTCTTCAATCCCTTAGAAATGCTACTGCCCACTTCCCATCTCCAAGTCACTTCTTCTAAAGAACCATCATCACATGAATTTTTATTTTCTTAAAAATGGAATAGATAAAGCAGCCTCTGAATTCTGTGCTGCCTACAAAAGCTTTTTCTTTCATCTCCAGCTTATGACTGCGTGGGAGCAACGCTGCCCTGGGGCATCTTATGCTGTGCCAGTTATAGTTCCACTTGACCCAGGCAGAAAAGGAGAAGAATCCTATTCAAGCCTCTTGAATCACACAAGCGAACGCATCTGCTTCTGCAGCCTCCCCCTTAAGCTGAGGCGGCCTTCCATGCTTGCAGTCAGAGCCAGGACTTGTGGCCAGCCACTTTCCTTCCCGCTGCTATTCAGGTGGGGCTTTCAGCACTGCTGTAAAGGTTGATCCGTAGGCGGAAAAGCAGAAACTGCGGCCATTTCCTGATTTAACCAATTCTGCGGATAGTCAAGTGCCTTTGCCTGTGGAGGTTTCCAGGCTCCAGGTCTGGAGTGCAGTGCGCCCCCTGCGGGCCAGCTGCGTACACGCAGTCCCAGAGAGCTCCCATGTATTAGAAAAAGAAATATACGTTACAAATGAAGAGTCACGCGTTTGTTTAATGGACTGCTTGTACAGCCTTTCTCCACAACTGCTTTGCTCCTACACCCGCGGCATTCTTTCTTGCTGACCCCAGAGGACAGGAAAGGAGAAGAAAGGAAGAGAAGAGCCTTATATGAACATAACCAGGTCTTTACTTGTTGCTTTCGAGAAAGCTGCCAGGATGCTGGCAAAAACCACATCTGGAGATTGGGAAGCATCAACAGCTGTATGGATTCCACGCCGGGAGTAGTAGTCCACCAGCGGTGTAGTCTGGGTGTGATAAGCCTTCAGGCGTGTTTTCAGCGCTGCTTCGTTGTCATCTGACCGGCGGATCAGAGATTCCCCAGTGACCTGGAAAAGGAGCAATTTGTCAGCGAGGGCACCAGCCAAGGACCCACCTGAGCTGGAACAGCCTGGCACCCGACTGATGGGACGATTCCCAAGAGCTCCTTCCCTCTTTCCCACCAAGCATGAAGCCACTGCTGGGGTCAGTGACTCGGTCTGGCAATGAACTGGGCAACTCTTGCAGGTATTCCTTGACACATTACCAATCATTTAGTGACCATTTGAAGTTATGACAGACCTCCTAAAAGTTACTTATGACCCAGTTCCAAAGTTCTGATGTCACCCAACACCCGTGGTCACATGGCTGCATTCTGGGCAACTGTTCCTCATTTACAGCTGTACGCCCACGGTCACATAACTGCAATTCATGATGCTTTTGCCAGAAACCAGAATTTCCTTCCCCCAAAAGCTCCCACGTAACACCCCTCCTGCGCGAGCTGCACTGGCTGCCTGTGGCCTTCCGGATCCGCTTCAAGGTGTTAGTAACTACCTTTAAAGCGCT
>JANHFK010008945.1:17603-33022 GCA_036250565.1 Sibynophis collaris | reverse complement strand
AACAAATATTAATTATTTGTGGGGTTCTCAGTTGATCGTATAGTTTGTGTTTAGTTAATCTGTCTGCTCCTCATATATTGAAAACAACAGGTGAAAACTTGTGTAGTTTTGAACTACACCGTATCAGGAGATACTCTGCAGTTCTAAAATTCACAAGTGTTCATCTCATTTTCAATATATGAGGTGAAGACTGAAACCATAGCTGATATTTCAGCAGCAGAATGGAAGCTTTCTTGATAAATGCCAAATATCCAGGGAAGATGGAGTATAATACTTGAACCTTCACCAAATAATAATATTCTTACATTAATGAATTATTTGCTCTAAAACAAATTATTCTCAGGGTGCTTTGTATAAATACAAATGACACAAAAAAATTAAAATCTAATGAAAGTCACATCCAGAAAAGCACAAACAATCATCTCAAAGCAAAACAAATTAAAATATGTTAACTACTGACTACTAAAAACAAAATGTAAGAAGGGTTTTTCCCTCCATTTTCCCCCTAGGAAAGAAACCATTTGAACATAAAATTAGGCAGCAGGTAAACACGACTATTTAAAAAAACTCCACAAAATAACCAGCATAGCCAGTCAAGGTAATTGTTTTTTAAAAAGTGACAATATGAGCTGAGAATAATTTAAGTCTCTCACTAAAAAAGATACTAGACAGGCAATAGTTGGGCTTATCTGGGAACTGTGTCGCATGAGTGCTTGACCTAACTGCACCTTCTTGCATTTCATTATGTGAAGATATGTGGAAGAGATAAGAGGAAGGAACCCTTCAGATTAAAACTGCCCTTCAATGACAGCTCAACTCTTAGTCATTTCATGAGCAAGTTTTGTTGTTAGATTTTCTTGTATTTGTTTATTATTTATTAAATTTAGACACCACCCACCTCACTGTCCAAGTGACTCTGGGCAAATTTACGAATAAAAGTCATGAAACACAATTCAAAACACAGTTCAATATACATGTCAAAATACAATTCAAAACAGAGTTAAAAAAACAAATTAAAAGGCAGAGGGAGCGCCCTCAAGCCCACCAAATACCGTACCCCCAGGAATGCATGCCACTCTCCAATCCCCATGCCAGTTGGCAGAACCAGGTCTTCACACTTTTCCATAAGGCCAGAAGAGTGGTGCTCAACCTCACTTCTGGAAGCAGAATGGTCAATAAGGAGGGGGTAACAACAGGGGAAAAAACCCTCTCTTCCTGCATGCCCGAGACTTTCCAGATTTATGGAAGTGGTTTGCCACTGTCTCGTTCTAAGGTGCTTTTGACTTTCCAGTCTAGCCTGATACAGCAGCCCAAACCAAAACTATGAATTGAGTCTGGAAATGAAACCAGGATGAATGAAGATGATGCATTGTTGATAAAATATTACAGACATTCCATATTCTTGCTACCATATTTTATAGTAACTAAAGCTTGTAAGGTATTTATATGCAGCTCCATGTTGCAATAATCCCACATTATTTATTATTTTCTACAATACCCCACAGTCAGCAAAGCCACCTGTGCCTCTGTAAATCATCTGCACACAAATATGCAAATTGTAAACGCCAAATGGTATAACAAAGAATGTTATTTTGTCTACCTACCTTACAAGAAAACAATTCTATATTATGGATTAAATTAAGCCCATTCTTTGCTACAGTTTAGATGGGGACTCAAAACATATTTATTTTCCCAGGCTTTCTAATCGCATAGATTTAGCTTCCATGTTTTATATCTGTTATTTTTATGATGATTTTAATGTATTTTATCAGCTGCATAGTGTGGCTGTTGTCTGTGTGTGTGTGTATGTGTACGTGCATATACACATACAAATACAAAATAATAATAATGGGATGTGTAGATATGTGTGTTTGTAATTAAATTTATGCCCTGCAACAGCAATAAATCATGCAAATTAAGCTTAGTTTGCAGCAACCAGCTTGCTTTTTCATGAAATGGCTGTTTTCCGGCCAGTCAAAACTGGTTCAGAAAAAGCCTTATGTTAGTGTAAAATATTCTTTATTGTAATTGTATTGGACTAATTAAAATGTGTGGGGAAAAGGGAAATTATAGAATCCACCTATGTTTTAAAAGACCTTTGATCATGAGCCTCTCCTGGCAATTACTGACATTCCTTAGTGTTAAATCTCATTAGTGTTTTCTAGAAGTCGTTAGTGAAGCATAGTTCCATCTCTGAAACATAGTCAAAGATACTTTTCAAATACAGAGTTGAAATCAGTGGATTTTAAATCCCCTGGAATGGGACAGAATCATGTCCATGATATCCACAAAAAAATTCTGAACTTGGTATTATATCCATAGACTGTAAGTGCTAAACATTAAGTAAGTGTCATTTAAAGGTTTCTCCCCTTTTCCATCATTTGTTGACTCGTGCATTCTTCAGCAAAACCCCTGAGAAACTGGTGACAAATAGAATTGCATTGCAAGTGAGTGCCACCCTCTGGGTAACCAAAGGCCAAAGCAGCATGAGAACTAAAATTCACACCAAATAAAGCAGGTATCATGACCCAAGAATGGAGATATCACAGCAGTGTTGTGTTTATTTTGTTTTCAAATAAATAAGTGTTTCTTCTTAGAATTCCTAGGGAATTGGCACTGTAAAAATAAATCCCAATCTTGACAATGTTAAGATATGGGGGCTTCAGCTCCCCATCCAATCACAGTCTGTATGGTTAACCACTCATTGATGGTTTCCCATTAGCAGTCACATTTCTTGTTTGCATTCAGCCCTTTTGTTAGATCCAGAGAGCATCTCAGTGCAGGGACATAAAGCTTCCCTGACAGAATACACACAGATCATCCTGCTTCAACATCCATATCACTCTTATAACAGCAAGGATATGACCTAATAATATGTACCCACAGCTTTCGTTAATTGGATTGAAACAATATACTAAACTAGTTTAAAACTGGGTTGGGTACTTTGTCATACAGCATGTTGTGGGAATCCCAACCTTCGTTTTAACACATATGAACTGAGCCATTACATTAAGCCATAAGGTTTGTTGAGGTATGTGATGTTATGTAAATACAACAACCAGATTTTGTTAATTGAGGCTTAAGTTACTGTGTTGTATAACTCACCCACTAGCCAAACTTGACAGTTCAGTTTAGAATCACATGGCACTTTCAAAAAAGAAAGTTGCTATTAATTAGTTTCTTGGGCCAAAGGTCTCCTGTGAACTTCTTTGCCATGACACATGTCTTGCTATTGCATCTTGCAAAGTTTTCCTGTAGATTTGCAGGAGTTAGTGGGGATGGAAGACTGGATACAAAGGAACATTTTGATACAGATTTATGAAAAGAAATCAGATGCGTTAAAAATCTTGGTGGGGCTATTTATGCCCTGTCCCTAGGTAAAGATTTTTTTTTAATCTTTTAAAAAGAGAAATATATGCTTCATCTAGTTAAGCACTCAAGACAATAATAACAATATATTATATTTTGTTACGTGTTGATTATACATTTTAATGTAGCTAAACCATCCCAGGGTGAAAGAATTGTAAATCGATGGATTTTATCCACACTTTCAAAGTGTATTGCTGATTATTCTAATAGGAATAACCTATATCAGTCCATCCCAGCCAGGTATTCTTCATTCAGATCGCTCTTCAGCTTTCATAATTTCCAGCTAGCATAGGCTTAGAGAACAGCAGGTTTAGGGAAGCCAGCAAGCTGAACAAGGCTGACTTAGATGCTGCTATGTTTTACACTGGAAATAAAAAGTATTGAGTCTATTTTACAGATGCCCTATAAAATGGATGTTTATCTTTTAATCCTCTAATATACTGTACCTGTGCGAGACCCTAGATGAGTCAGATTTTATATATGTACAAGCTTAGAACTGTGCACGAGAGGGTGCTTTAATGTTTCCTAGAAAAAAAGCGTACTAGTCACACACATTTTTTGCAAGAGCTCCCCATTCTCCATAATGCTTAATCTGAAAATCATTATGTCTATGTGCATTTATGTACCTGCATGCTACTGCCATCTACTGGCTAGCCTCTGTGAAGAGTGAAGTATATGGAAGGAAGTTAAAATTTGGCCAAATAATTTACCTTTAAAAGGAGACGGTCATCTTAGATTTCCAGGGAGTGTGATAATACACTAGCAGTTGAAAGACATTTTTTCCTGTCTAATTTTATTTTTGGAGGAATCCTTAAATCAGTTGTCATCTTCCTTTGGGGTAAATACAGTAAATTAATACAAACCACTACAACAGCCTTCATTAATTTGCAATACATGTACACATTTCCAAAGCATAATGTGCTTCTGGGGAGTTAGCGTCAAGTGTTAGCAGCTGAAAGGCAATCGGGCAGCAATTCCCTCTCTTCCTCCTTCATGCATTTTTTTGTGGAAAGAAACAAGGCCAAAAAGGGGGACTGGGAAAAATGGAATCTTCATAAGATTCCATACTTGAGGCACAAATCCTGAATGATAAAAAAAAAACCTCCTCTGCTCCCCACCCCACCACCATGTGTCTGTGTGCAGGCTTGCCTGTGAGCAAGGACTGAGTCCATCTGGAGAATCTTCCATGCCCACTTCTGCACAATATCTGTGTTTATTTTCAGGACATCTCCTGCTGATTGCAATTTGTCAACAATATGCTGAATAGTACATGGCATCGTTTTAATTTTCTGGCCTTTAGAGTTTCTGTATGTTCAAAGGGATGGCACTGTGCTTTTGTTTTTGTTTATGTTTTGGTTACCAGACGCCATTTGACTGTCCCCAGCTCTAAGTACACTGCTCTCTTCTAATATCCAATATGTTGATAGTTCATTTGTAACAGCTTTCTTCTTCTGTTGATGCTCTGTTTCATTCTCCTCCTCTTTCTCTTTCCTTATCACTGGCCTTCCAATTCCTGTGCTTCTTTGCTGTGTCTTTTTTGTTCCACCTTGCTGCACTCCTCACCAATCTTCCACACTCTTCCTTAATCCCCCCCCCCAACTGCATGTCTTCCTTTCTCTCCTTGTCTTCCACACTTGCTGTCATCCTCCCCGCTCCCTTACCTTCCCCACCCCTCTGGTTTTCTTTGCTTACAGGGGCTGTAAGAGCCTCTAGTATTTTTCCGATCCTGAGTGTGATTCTGCTTTTTATGGGTGGACTCTGCATTGCAGCCAGCGAGTTCTACAAAACCCGACATAACATCATCCTTAGTGCCGGCATTTTCTTCGTGTCTGCAGGTAAAAGGGCTGAGGGACCAGTGGGCTGCCTCTCTGCACAGGGATAAAAATCACAAAAATCAAAAAAGGAGGGAGGGACCCATTGTGTTGGGAGGTAAAGGGAACAACCAGCTCCCAGAGCATTGGGATGGAACCTGATGAAAAGAAAAAGACTGGGGATGCTAATATTTCCCAACTCCAATCACAATTATTCATTTCCTCATCTGAATTGAATCATGCAAAATGAAAAAGGAGATGTTTTACTCTTAAGTGATTGCAGGAGAGGAAGAATGCATTGCTGTTGCATTCCATGTTTCAGAGTTGCAATCTATTTTAGGGGAAGTCCAGCTAGATTTGACAGTGGAAGAATAATTTGTTTAAACTTGTGTCTGTCTCACTTGTGCATAGAGCTGGGAACAGGAGGTCCAATCATAAAGCAACACATGGATATGACTCTATAGCGCCCTCTATTTTCTTCACTGGGATTTTTCATTACTTCCCCTCCCCCACAAACACCCAGCCAGATTCAGTTCTGTGCTGGAGTTCATTGGAAGAAAAAAATAAACAAAACTAAAGTTACACCAAGCAATAGCATGATGAAAGATAATGTATCCACAATGCTTTCAACATATTCCGAGGGCAGGTGGAGCATATATCTCACATATTCACCTGCTGTTTTGCTCTTAAAATCAGATTCTTCTACCTTCATTCGGAAATCCTGAGATGTGGTTCTACCTTCACTTTAAATCTCTCCTTGCATGAAACTTGGGCTTCTCCAATCACGTCTAAACAAATAGACCTTCTGCTGTCATATTTAGTTTGACCCTGGCAATGCAATACAGTGCCTTTAAAATTTCAGAGAGAATTCAGCTGCCTTGCATACATTATATTCAGACAGGATTTTTTTTTTCAAGTGCATTGTTTGTAACATGATTTCATAACTGTTAAAAGTAACACTAATGAAAACAAACCCAAGATCCTGGATGACAACCTACATATTTGGCAAAGAACATCAGACATGTGTCCCCCTATTCCCATTCTCCTGATAGTTCCCTATCAGTGCTTTCCTAGGCTGAACATGTCCTTTTTGCTTCAGGAAGGAAGCGGCAAGTCTGTTTAGGCAGGTGCCAAATATGGCACTTTAATACAGAAAAACCACTCTGTTGGCCACAACAGAGAATCCTAACTGCTGCCTCTCTTCTTTTTTTTTAACCCCTAGTGTAATGTTTCTCAATCTTGAAGTCTGTATATCTTAGGCGTTGCCAAGGTTGAGAAGCACTGCCCTAGTAGAAGACTTTTCATCTTTTCTTTGACCATAGATTGGATGGCGATACGGATAATCTTTCACCAGAAGAAAAGAGCATCTCAACACACAAAGTTTTTTTGCACATTAGGCCTTGTTTGCTACTGGTAGGTTGTTTAAGAAAGAGCAGCTCAGAAAAACAAACTGAAATTTTATTTGGCCTCCTATGCCTGTTTACTATTGAAAGATTAAGCCTATGTTTGGGCTTTACCACTGCAGCATGCAGGTGACAACTCACAGGATTGAATTTCTTCCATACCAAAATAAATAGTAAAAAAAAAATCCCTCCATATCAAACAGTAGATATTTGTTTATTGTTTCAATTTGAATCTTGCCTTTCCATTCATAGAAGCTCAAGGCGGCTGACAGACAACAACAAAACTGTATGTACGTTAGAAATCCATTTAAGTTAGGTAGGACCATAGGATGACCTGATAGCTAAAGCCATCCCCAACCAGTTAGAAGATCCTGGCTGAAGACAAAGGGTTCACTCATTTTCCAAAATGCATTTCCTAAAACAGCTTGTATCATAGCTTGGGGAAAATGCAGAAGACCTACAAGTCTCTTAAATCAGGGACATGTTTAAGGCTGTCTTTCTTTAGCAGCCAAATTAATATCTACACAAATAGAAAGTTATTCATATAAGAGAACTAGGCTCCTATATCCTATAGGCAACAACATAAAATATAACTTTCTAAGTTACTTAGAAAACAACTGGGAGGTATGTTAGGACAGGCATAACATTATCCTGGTATCTTGAAGTTTTAAGCCACATAGCAGCTGCATTTTGCACAAGTTAAAATTAATTTTGTATTTACCTGATGACATATACGTTGCCTTTATGTTCAAAGAACAGCTTTAAGACTACCACATATGAAACATGTTGCAGTACTTTAACTATGATGTAACAAAGGGACAGGTAACTATTGCCGGATCTCAGCGGCTCAGGAAGAATTGCAGCTAGTGCATTAGGCATTATTTTGCAAGTACAGTCCTTGGTACAGCCATTACCTGCAAATCCAGAGACAATTGGAGGTTGAGGACTGCCTGCTCTTTCAAGTGAAGTACAATCCCTCCAGAATAGTTTCTCATTGGCCAGCATTACAGGCTGAAGGAGTCTTGGGAAAAATCAGATGCCAGGAAAAAAATTTCTAGCTTAACCTTTCTTCCAATCATCTTCTTTTCTAGGTTTAAATATGTCTAAATATAAAAGCTTTTTTTTTTAATGGAGGACATTTGATCATGTGAACCCTGGCTGCAATAAGAAGTGGTACAATTTAAACACAGGTTTTCACCTCAGAGTGAACTAGGCCAAAATAAGGTCTAAGTCTAAGATATAAACCCTTCATGTAAAAGTCCAGCTTTGTAACATCCTCTTTTAAGCAATGAAAATGTTGGAGTGAGTATGTGGGATTTTTTTAAAGAGCCTGTCTCTCTATTTGTGGCATTTGTCTCTTGTTTAGAATTATTTTGTTCATATGTTGATTGTGGCAGCATCTAGTGACGAAAGTGGATTAATTTTTTCCCCAGAATGCCTGTAATATTATGCATACACTCCACATAGTAGGGGGCAAGTTATCACCTTCACATTCTCCTTATGGGGTTTCCTGAAGATATTTGCCTGGCCACAATCCAAAGAGAATGCTGGATTAGATTAATCTTTGGCCCGATCCATCAGGGATCTCATGTTTTAAGGTCAATGATGAGTCTAAGTTCAACATTTGTGATGATACTGCATACTTGTCCATTCCTTCCTACTTCCACTATTGGCTAAATTATATCAATGTTCTGCATGGGGTTTTCATGCAGTACTTTGGCGCATCTGATTTCTATGAGACATCCAGGATCTCGCGGTGATCTCTCCAGGATCAGGGTCTAGAATGCAACCAACTTTGGGAGTTTGAATTTAAATGCCCACAAACATAGCAGGCAAATGATTATTTCAATTTTCATATAAGCCTTAGCTTAGTTAGAATCTGTACACCATCTGTCAATTGTTCAGAGTCTATGTTGCATCTCCTTTCACACAAAGGGCTCAGATTTTGTACATGTCGGCTCATGATAACTCTAAAATTAGATCTTCTATAAGTGGGCCTCCAAAACCATATTATTAGTAAATGACAGCAGAGATACAGAAAATCTTAATGTTGGCTGCCATCTGGTGGCTGTCCAGAGTTTTGCAGTCCTAGTAAGGTATGCCAAACTAATTCCGCAGTTGTTTCACTTTCTTTATATTTTAGTTTGCTAAAGATTAATGATGTCCAGATAGCAATATTTTATTAAATGTCCATTAGCATAATTTTCCAAGGTGGCAAAATTTAGGTCTAATAAATTCCAGTTTAACAACAGACATCAATAAAACGGAGGCACTGCAATATACCCTCTAACCAAACTCTAGAAGTAGGTCTCTGTTTTTTAATCCCTTCAACTCCAAAATCACGAAAAATGCCAAAACAGGGTAAAGCTGTTCGTTTAATCAAATGACATCGTAATAATGATTTCATCAGGAAAGAATTTGAACCTCTGTCTTGAGATTCCAGAAAATCATATTAGGATTCTTTGGACAAAAAAAAATTACAATTCTGTTTTAAACACAGAACCTAAAAAAAAAAATCCAAATAGTTCTCCAACATATAATGAAATGTATCTCCAAATAATTGATAAGGAATTCAAGTTGGTGAATGTTATACTATGGATATGGCAATGTCTGTGTTAGGTTGGTGCAATATAGTATATACTGTAAGAAATCAGTACAAGAGTACAAAAATATTTGAATAATATTCTATATGGCTGAACATATTAGGATAGTACTTATAATAATAGATAGTGGACAAGGATAATTTTGGATACAGGTGTATTACTGACAGGCACATAACAGAAATGCTGACCGTTTCAGAGCTCATCTGGTATGTAATTTATTGCCTGAGCTTTATTCCTAGAAAACAAATACCTCAAAATATTTTTCTATATATTCATAAGTAAGCTTACAATTTAAAGTTGTAGAGAGAAAAATCAATGACATCAAATGGTGGAGGCAATTACTAGTCTAGAATAACACAAACACATATTCACATATTTGCTAGAAATTGTGTTGTGTTTTCTCTGCTGCCATTCTAAATTTTTGTGGTCCAAAGTAAGGATTTTAATTGTTAATATTAAGCAGAACTGAGCTTCCTAGCTGTGCTGGCTAAGGATTGTACAGCTTGAAGTCCAACATGTTTGGAAAATATCAGGTTGGGGAAGGCTGCTCTAAAAGGTTTTTCAAAAGGAATTTGAGTCAGAAAGTGTCATTATGATGTGGATACATGTAATGTGTCATTACATACAGTATTGGAACATTCAGAGTCTCAGATAAATACCCAAATGCTATCTTTCAATGGCAGTCCTGTACTATTAAGCTCTTCAAACTGGAAATAGATCAAAATATCACAGTAGCAACAGAATAGTCCCCTCTTCTAATTATATTAGGTATGCAGAAGAGACATTTTATAACTATTTTCTCCTACTCTTTGTCCACAGGTCTGAGTAATATAATTGGCATCATTGTGTACATATCAGCCAATGCTGGAGACCCCTCAAAAAGTGACTCCAAGAAGAACAGTTACTCTTACGGATGGTCCTTCTACTTTGGGGCCTTGTCCTTCATTATAGCTGAGATGGTTGGAGTGCTGGCTGTACACATGTTCATTGACCGGCACAAACAGCTGCGTGCCAGCACTCACACCACGGACTACCTCCAGTCCTCTGCCATCACCCGCATACCCAGCTACCGCTACCGCTATCAGAGACGCAGTCGCTCCAGTTCCCGTTCCACTGAGCCTTCACACTCCAGGGATGCCTCTCCTGTTGGGATCAAAGGGTTCAACACCCTCCCATCCACGGAAATCTCGATGTATACCCTGACCAGGGACCCCCTGAAGGCTGCTACTACCCCCACAGCCACCTACAATTCAGACAGGGATAACAGCTTCCTCCAGGTACACAACTGTATCCAGAAAGAAAACAAAGACTCTATCCACACTAACACAGCCAACCGCCGGACCACCCCTGTATGAAGCTATCACGAGGGGCTGAAACTGGGGGACAGGGAAGGTGGGAGAAGGACTTGGGTGCAGGAGGGAGGAACAGTGGGGAGGGCCTGTAGGGGCAAGAAGAAAGCAACCATAGGAACCTTCCAAAAGCAAAAAACAACAACAAACAAACTTAAGTGAAACATCCAAAAAGAAAGAAAAAAGTTTTAAAAAAAGGAAAAAAATAAAAAATAAAAAAATCAAGAGAAAGAAATTTAAAAATATAAAAAATAGAAAATAAATTTAAAAGAAAATGCATGATTTCCCATGTACCATTATTTTAACATTTAATAAAAGCAGATTTAAAAAAGGAACCAAGAAATAAAAAAATAATAATAATAATTTTAAAAAAATAAGTGGGAAAAAGAGGAGGCAGCTCTTTGGATTGGAGGGAGGGGAGGGGGGAAGAACTACTCTTTAATTTCTTAGTTTCTTTTTATTTTCATTTTTAGCCCATTGTGAATTTGCAAGACCCTGGCCATCTCCAGCCAGAAATAAAATGCAGTGACTTTGGTGTCTACCCTATTTGTACATGCATTGGGGCCTACCTAATTTTTTTGAACCCGCCACCCCAGGAATGACTGGGGATTCAAGGTGTCCTTGTTGGTCCATAAGCTTAACAGTCACCTTCTTTGTCCTTGGGGATTTGCAAGGTTAGTGCCAGTGTGCTAATCTCCAGGTCTCAGGAAGTTAAAGCTAAGCAGCTCAGCCTCATTAGCCTATAACTATTCTGGGGTTAACTGGGACATTGCAACAAAGAAAAAAAGCTTAATATAAAGTGGCATTTTTTAAAATAAAACAGCTATAAATAAATGTAAATATAATGAGGGGATTTACTTGCCAGAAAGTGAGATAGTATTTTTATTTTCATCTTTTTCCAGCTTGAAAACTATGAAAACGAAAATCTTAGAAGAAAATCAACAGCACTTTTTTAAAAAAGATACCCAGTACTTGACCTGTTGTTTGACATTAATAGCATTCCCTCCCTCCCCGCTTCCCTTGCCAGTCATGAGAATTATGGACTCAGAAAACAATCTCCCCATGGAGAGAATGAGGCCACTATCATTTGGTTTAGAAAAATTGATAACAAATATCTAGAGGTTGTTCTCCCCCTGTAGCAGGGATATCCATGGGGCATGGTAAAAAAAAAATATGTCAGGATGGTAGCTGCAACGGTGTGATCAAAGCACCACCTTTTTTTAAAATGTGCATTGTATATAAAAGCAGGCGAACTCTGCTATTTTGACTTTTTTTTGACCAAACTCTGTGGACATCCCTGCCTTGCGGTCATTTGCAGGCTTTAGAAAGATGCTAGGCGAAGTAGCTACTATTTGCTCACTGACCTCAGCTTCATTTACCATCAGTAGCTTTTCTGCTTTGTGGATCAATCTTGCCAAAACCATTGGAGTTCCTCTCATGTACACTGAACAGGCTGTCATTGGCTGAAATTCAGCTCTGGTGCCAAATCCATAACACTAAAAGAAATATGCCCTGGTTTCCTTCTGTTGCTAGTGCTAGCCAGTTCCTGGCTGTACATTCAGTCTGCCTTTCTCTGAGGCCTACTTATGGTGTTGCCATATGTAGTACGCGACAGTTTATCTTTTAAATGATTTTTTAAAAATCAGTCAGAAGAGGAAATATTTGGTAAGTGCAGCTTTTTCCCACCTCTGTAGCCCATTTGGAAGAAACTGCAGCTTCTTAATTTTTTTTCTCTAGTTTAAAGGCAGAACAGCCAAAGTGTCCCAAACATGGGATCTGGCAGCTCTATAGGTTTTGACAGAATTTAAGAAAGGATCTACCTGGTCCTTCTCTCACTGAAGATGCATCTGACAGGAAGAAAGCATGGATCATAGTGTATATTCTATCACGGGGGTTAGCTAGATCATGTTAGAAAAGGAAGTTTTAGAAAATGCAGTAAGATAGAAAAGGAAGGTGATTAAGGGGAAAAAAGAGGTACAGAATACCTACCAAGACTCTTCCTTATTTTAGGGCTACCATACAACAACAAAGCACTCAGTATATTTGCACCTCTTTGTTGCATCTAGACATTGTCCAGATTTTTGCACCTCCGATCTGATGATGTCAGCTCTTTGAGGTAGGTCAAGTCAACAAATAGCATGGCAGGGATTCCAAAAAATGTTCTTTATTACTGTAGAATAGAATAACAGAATCGTGAACATTTGTGAGGGTTTTTTTCTGTCCAAACTTACGCCAAACAAAATCAAGGTGGAGTTATTTTGAGTTTCTTTCTTTATTCTTTTTCAGGACTATGTAAGCTTTTCTGAAAGTCCCCCTTAATTGGTTTGCTAATTTCCAAGGCCAGGTCTCCATTCCTTTACTGGTACCCTGCCTTGTTTATGGCCTTAAAGAAATATTGAAAACTTTATCCCAGAGGTTGCTAGAATCTTATGTGAAAGGAGTTCCTTTGACTTTACTAGTGAATAAGTAACTGATGTTGGCAGGTTCCTACTGCCAGGTGAAGACATGTCTTATATGTCTTGTATAAACTTAGCAAAAACTAAGATAAGGGGAAAAAACAATAAAATATCTATTGAACATTCTTAGTTAAACAGATGAAAAATGAGCTTTCTATCTCTATATTTTGCTGCTAGGCCTGGATGCTTAATTCTCCAAATTGCTCACTTCAGAAGTAACTTTTCATATTTGACTCAGGATGGGAACATAAACTCTGCAGGGCAACCTTTACAATCTGAAGGTGCTCCAGGTGGCCATTGTTAAACAGTCTGAGAGTAAAAGTTGACATATCTGGAGGTCATACAATTGAAGAAAACTTTGTGGGGCAGTAGTGATATTAGCTTTCCTTTTCAAGTATCAGATTTTCTTCCTCATAAATCATGTCATTGCTTCTCCTACTGCCTAACAGCCCAAAAAAGGGCTATGTTCCCTTCCTCACCCTCAATCCCTCTTAGATTTCAGGCATAGTATGGCCACAGCAACCATCTAACTCACCATGAAACTTGTTAAGAATATTTGGTGCCGCAGCAGCTGAGGGATCAAGAGTGTAGTATCTAACAAGGTCTTGGGTCAGAATAGTGGCATTAAGTTAGCTTTAAGATGCAGATCGAGCTTCAGACAAAAATATATGGAATTGATTCTCTGTGGTCTTGCAATATCTGAGCCTTTTGTGTTGCCTTGGAAGAAGATTGGGGGTTAAGTAAACCTGACCCAGCCATTATATCCAGTTAGGTTTAGGTTTCTGCTTGATTTTTCCTACTCATGCTGGTGCTGCTTCAAACTCAAAGAGCCTTCACACCCATAGCTACTCTGTACCTGCTGGGATCTATATGGGGTCAGAGAATAACCTCTACCCACCCAGTTTAATGCTGCTTCCTCCTAAGTTTATTCTCTTAGATAGAAAAGTAGAGTCCCACTCAGGGTAGGATGAGGAGCAATGTATGAAACAGTGAGACAATAGCAGAATCAGTTCTTCCCCAGGCATTAACTGATAACTCATTCAATACAATCCCAAAATAACTGGATAGGAACAAGTTGAAAAAAATACCGAGACACAGTATTGTTAGTAATCAGTATGGTGTCTCCCATTCAGTACTGAGTGTCTAAATCTGCAACTATTGCCCAAGCCTCAGTCTGCCCATCAACAATGAAAGAGTTGGGAAAAGTTAAATAAGCTAATACCCAAAGCCCAAGAAATGAGTTAAAAATTGGTTTCCTGTACTCCAGCATAAGCAGAGGACAGTATTTTGATTGAAATCTCAATATTGTTATCAAGGACTTAGCTACTGTGATGTTCTTGAGTATTTCTAATAGAATACCGTTGAATGAATATTTGTGCATATACAAATAAGCATATAAATGTGTATGAGATGAGATGAAATGAGATGAGATGAGAGAGAGAGAGAGAAAGAGAGAGAGAGAAAGAGAGAGAGAGAGAGAGAGAAGAGGGAAGATTGGGACTGGGGAAGGTTTTGTTTTTCTCCCAAGGGTATTGCTAATGTTCATCTCAAACCAATTCAACACAAATCTCCATTTTCTTTATTTTATTATTTTTTTTCAGACTGTTAAAAAGAAAAATTTAAAAAGAGGAAAAATTAAAAAAAATCCTGGTACATGAAATAAAGTTGTTTTTTAAAAAAATATCACTTGGTCCTTGTTTATATGAATTTATTTGGTAGTTTGAAGTGAAGACTTGTCCTTCCTTCCATTCTTCTGTGGAAAAATGTCCAAGAAAACAGGATTCAAGTGGAGGTGAATAGAAGCTATTTTGCCATGGTTGAAGTCCAGTTTTACCAGTAGTCTAGATACCTGATAAAATATGTAAAGGCAATAAGGTGCAATCAACTGGAATGGTTCACTTTTCTCTGATAAGCAGAGAAATATATTTCTCTGCCTGTCGGAGAATATAAATTTCCATTAATAGATTTATTTTGCAAATTATAATATTTTCAGAGCATGCATTCATACTATCCATTCTGAACATGCCAGAACCTAGAGGTACAAACAGGTATCTTCCTATAGACAATGTTTCTATCTATATTCCATTTCATGAAGGTTTTCTGAAGTCAACATTTAATTTGGGTTATGATGATTATTTTTATGCTGATTTATTTACCAATATATTTATTTACCAAGAGCAGTTCAAAATAGAAAAATGATAAATTATAAAAATATTAAGAATACGGAAAAAGTAAGCTGTCTACAACCAATAAGAAATACAAATCTAGAGTCAGTGTTTTTTAAAAAGCCACTAGTACACCGACAAACATTTAAAGAAACGACATCAAAAAAATGCCAAAGAGAATACTATAACATGGAGTTCACTTGACATCTTTTTTTCTTTTTAATTTGATTTATATGCCGCCCTTCTCCGGAGACTCAGGGCGG
>JANHFK010008945.1:5900-17503 GCA_036250565.1 Sibynophis collaris | reverse complement strand
CTTCTTACTGTCTACCAACTCCAATTCCTGTGTGTCTCCTGCTACACAAGCGAAGATGTGGGGCTGCACACACACACCCCCGAATCCCTGGCTGCAGGGTATAGGGGAGCCCCATACATTGGGAGTGTGTGTGGGGGGTGGCTTCTAGGGCAATTCACCGTGGCCAGCTCACCACCGCCAATTCATCGCGGGTCAATTCAACACTGTATTAATCTATCTATTCCATTAGTTTTTATTATCGGTGACCACATTTTGGGGTCAAAATTATCATCACTCTTGCATTTCTGGATCGGCCAACTTTGATTGATTATTAGCCAGGATTCCAATCTAAATTAATTTAATTAATTAATTAAATTTGTATTTGTTGACTAGAGGGACTAGAGCGGTGGCTAAGTGGCTAAGACATTGAGTTTGTCGATCGAAAAGTTGGCAGTTCAGCGGTTTGAATCCCTAGCGCCATGTAATGGGGTGAGCTCCCGTTACTTGTCCCAGCTTTTGCCAACCTAGCAGTTCGAAAGCACGTTAAAAAATGCAAGTAGAAAAAGTAGGGACCATCTTTGGTGGGAAGGTAACAGCGTTCCGTGTGCCTTTGGCGTCTAGTCTTGCCGGCCACATGACCACGGAGACGTGTTCGGATAGTGCTGGCTCTTCGGCTTTGAAAAGGAGATGAGCACTGCCCCCTAGAGTCAGGAACGACTAACACATATGTGTGAGGGGAACCTTTACCATAACCTTATTTGTTGACTTGTCCGCCAGCGAATTGGCCGCATTGAGTTGGCCACAATGAGTTGGCTGCATTGAGTTGGCCATATTGAGTTGGCCACAATGAGTTGACTGCGTTGAGTTGGCCATGGTGAGTTGGCCACGTTGAGTTGGCCATGGCGAGTTGTCCCATTCTGCACTGGGAGAAGGGACAGGGAAAGGAGCCATGGAGGAGAGAGGTTGGCCTGGGCGGTGGATGGAGAGGGACATGTGGAATGCCAAAGCAGAGAAGGAGGGATGGGAAGAAGGGAAGGGAGGGAGGAGAGATGAACGTGAACTCAACGGTGAACTCAACGGTCATCAGCGGGATTCAATCTCCTTTGGCCAAAGGCAGAAGAGTTGGAGATCCTCAGTCATCCAGGTCATGGTTGTCCCAACGGTGCTTTTTCCAAAAGTCAACTGGACTTCCTTGGTTTTGCTTGAAGACGTTTCGCTTCTCATCCAAGAAGCTTCTTCTGCTCAGCAACGTCTTCAAGCAAAACCAGGGAAGTTTTGGAACAAGCACCATTGGGGCCCTGAAGGGTTGGGTTTCAGGAATGCACGTGGGAACATCGATGTTTGAAACCTTGGTAGGTGGTCCCCATCCTCGCTCCTCTTTCCTCTTGTGCTGCCGCTAATTGTTTTGGATGCCATGTTGTTGGATGGGTTTGGTGGGCACCACTTTGAACATCCTGCTTTCATCTCCTGCCATCACTTCACTCCCCTCATGAAGTTGGCCGCTATCTGCTTCACCTGCATTGGTTCCAAAACTTCTCTCACCTGCCCAACTCTTGTCTTCCTGCAATGGCCAGGCGGGACCTCAAAAACTGAGGTTCAGGAGGAACTTCATTGCTTTCTTAATCTTCTCCAGATCCAGCTCAAAGCCAGCTTTGGGGACATTTCTCCCCTTCATGTGTCTGAATCTTGATGGGTTGCAGCCTGAAAAGTGGGTTGATCCACCACTGTGGTTTAGGGTGTGAGATTCGTCGTGCCACCGTTCCTCACCCGCCCCAACGGCCATCCCCAAATTGCAATCCCTAAAGAGAGCGGGTGGCTAAGCTAGGAGCAGGAGCCCTGCCATGGCCAGCGAGGTGGGAGGGAAGAAGAGACGGCAAGGGGAGCCATGTCTCGCTCCATGCATCTCGCTTCTCCTCCACCCCACTCGCTACCCCTCTCGATAAAGAGACGACGGGGAAGGGAAGAGAGCCAGGCTGCTGTTGCCATGGTGGTGGGTTGGGATGTGTTGGGTGATGCGCGACGCGCATCTTACCGTTCCAGCTCCGTCGCGTTCCTCGCCATTGAGTCCAGGGAAACCCGTTGTAAAAGAAAACTTCTTGTGAGTTCGAGAAGTTTGATTGAACTCGCGAGAAGGAGTTTTTTTACAACGTGCTTAAGGAATGCAACGGAGCCTGCCCCACCTGCCACCCCCAAATTGCATCCCTAAAGGGGACAGGTGGCCTAAGCAAGGGGCAGGAGTGGGGCACGAGGCACGTTGCTGGCCTGCTGCTTTTTGCAGCGGCCATCAGCTTTATCAGTAGGAACAGCAAGGGCATGGGGGTGCATGGGCCATGTTTCCCCCACCACCACCTTTCTACCCCCAGGCTGCATATGTGTGTAGGTTGTTGGTGGGAGGGCTTATTTTCAGGTGGGGGCTTATCGCATGTGGTGAAAAGCCCGATTGGTTTTATTATCGGGACATGTCTTATTTTTGGGGAAACCCGGTAGTTGTGACCTATCCAGAGAAAATATTTTGATGATGATTTTAATTGCAATCTTTCAGGTAATTCTTTAAGATATCCCTGGACACTTTTCTTTAACTACATTTAAAGGTTTTTTTCAGATGCTGTGATAATATAATGTTTGGAGGATCTAAACATTCATATCATCCATAATGGACCTAATCTAAGCCAGTCAAAGTTGCTTCAAATGGCGAAGTGGGCAAAAAACAGAAATAGAACACCTGTGGCAAAAGAAAGCAAAGGTAATGCCAATAGTAATGGGCACCTTGGGTGCAATCCCAAAACAACTGGAGCATCACTTGAACAGCAGCAGCATCAACAAATTCACTATCAATCAAATGCAAAAATAAAGGTAGCTTTACTCAAAACAGCTTACATCCCCCATCAAACATAAACATCTGCCTATCCAAGGTCTTTCGGAAGGACTCAATAGGTGGACAAAAATGCCAAATCCAGACTGAACATCTGGCTGACTGTGCGATGGACCATAATAACAAATTGTCAATAAGAAAGACCAAAAAAGTCTGAATAAGGAACATGGCAGTAACTAGAGACAGCAGAAGAGAAGAGAAAGAACTGGAGAAGAGAACAAACTAGAAAGACCTGCAAGTAAAATAGAATGGCTATGGCAAAAGAAAGCAAAAGTAGTACCAATAGTAATGGATGCCTTGGGTGCAATCCCAAAACAACTGGAAGCACCACTTGGCAATGACAAATTCACCATCACTAAATTGCAAAAGGCAGCTTTACTCGGAACAGCCTACATCCTGCAATAATTCCCCTTATACGATCAAACATCAAGATCTACCTATCCCAGGTTCTTGGGAAAGACTCCAGAGAGGGGTATAAAAATGGCAAATCCAGTCTGAACATCTGGCTGACTGTGCGACAAACCATAATAAATATGAAAAGTGATCCACTACAATACAAAGTGAAGCATGGAGACCAATAATTAACATTATTGGACTCCCAGCCAAACTGACTGAGTGCCCTGATAATAGATTGATATCCATAAACGTAAATAATTAATTACATAGCACAGACAGGAAAAGCCCACGACTCAATATCAGTAATAATGTCATCAGCCAGACTTAGCCTTGAGGCTGGCGCCTTGGCTTTCCCTTGTCATCCATCCAGATCTGTATTTCTTTCTATTTTATGACCAGGTAGCTCTTTTTCATACTTCTCCACAAAATACAAGCCAACATTATTTCATCTGCCTTTTGCTTCATCTTCAAAGTCACTTTAAACTGAATTATGGTATAATAAGGCATTCTGAATCTCAACAAAGTTGTTACCGGTAGTTCTGTGTCATTTTCTGCTGACCCTGGAAACATGATTCAAACGTAAAAAACCAAGTCTTAAAAAAGAAAACCTACTTTTAAAGAATTTTACCTTTTCAACACCACAGCATGACAAATGCATGACCAGAAAACCAAGAACAAGGTTAAGAAGCATGTGGCACTCCTGTTGTTGCTGCAATTCAGCTCTCTGGACTCCCAGCTAGTCCAACCAATGATGAGAAATCCTGGAAAATATAGTCTAAAAAAGCACAGGATGGTGCAACACATCAGGAAACCTAAACAATTTACATTTACGGTAAGTGTAAGTGGGAAATATTGTGCCTTTTGATGTTCTATAAGACAATAAACTTGCATGTGCCATTTATTTCCTGACACAGAAGTTCTGGCTTAGTAACATCTGATGTGCAATAGGTTTTTCTCCAAAAAAACCTTGAATATTATGTAAAAATTACTCACAATCACAAAGGATTACTTTAACCATCAACTCTTTTCAAATGAATTGAAATTTTCTTTTATTTTAAAATTTTGTGTGCTACTTTTCAGAACCATATTTTTTCTGGACAGTTTACACTATATTGATATCTAGGTCTCTAACAGAGGACAAAGATATTGAACATACAGTATGTTAGTATATTTTGCCAAACAAATTTAGCTTGATAATTAATAAAATTCATTTCAAAAGTATTTTATCTCTTACTAAGGCAATTTTATATATTCAGATAACAGAATTGACCCATAGCCTGTGAATGACCCATGCAACTAAGAATTGTGTTCTTAATAAAATAACTACATAGATATATTTTCTATGTATCTATTTTCCAGAAGAGAAAGAGACATTGTTTCCTGGCTGGTAGACTGTTAATATGATGGCATCACTTTGCTTTGGAGAGAATCCCATACAGATAAATTATTCCTAAGCAAATTTAGGTCTATATACTATTGTCTTTTGCTACTGCAAAGCAACTTCTAAAACTTATTTTGGAATACATATTTGTACATCTATTATCTTTTAAATAGCTCAACTCATGTTTAGATCATTGACTAACTTTTTTTTAAATTAACTAACATTGCTTAATATTTGTCAACATGAACCAGGGAAGTCTTTCATGCACAATATTCCAAAGAAAATTAAGGGAAACTAACTTAATAGGATCCATATGTTTTCCTTACCCAAAGAGAGAAGGAGACTACCTAATGGCTTTCCCATTGACTTTGGTTGTGGGAAGCTGGCAGGGACAGTCAGAAATCAGTCCTCCTTCTTGGATGGCTGATCAGGCCTAGCTGCCAGCTGATTGGGTGCAGGGGCCAGAGGGAGGCAGGAAAGAGGGTGAGGAGACAGCCCTCCCCTCTTCCCTTGTACCATACAATGTATAGCTTTCTGGAGAGTGTAGTTGGAAGACATGGTGATGCCGAAACAGGCACAACTTTCCCAAATTTCATTCCTACAGTAATCAGGATCCCAGCAATTTGTAGGTCAGCCCCTTTAAGTTACTTTGGTTCAATAATTGTTGCCCTATACCACGGTTATCAAACAGGCATCGTCACAATGTGGTCAGGTGACGTAACGGGACTTTTTTTCCCCTTCGCTAAACCAGGTGTGGGTGTGACCAGTGCGGGACGCATCCAGCCCATGAGCCAGGAATTTGACAGCCCTGCCCTATACCTTCCAATTTCACTCATTGAAGATTACAGGCAAACAGAAATAAGAGTTTTAGTAGAATATAGATCTGAAGTTGAAATCCAAGATAGTCATGGCTTTAACAAGTATTCATTTAGCAACCATCTAAAGTTACAAAGGCATTGGAAACAGTGAGTAATGACTGGTCCTCAGACAGTTGTTGGAGCATCTCCACAGTCATGTGATCAACTCTGGTAACCAGCATGTATTTACCAGGGTGACTGTGCTGTCCAGCTCACATAGACACATACCACGGTGTAAGGAGTCCTTATTAAGACTTCAGAGTCTGAATTGGTATTTCCCAGCAATTCCCTGTACCGCCACCAGCTCAACCCCAATGTGTTCCACAGGCTACTCAAATGAAGTCAACACTAGTCCTCAAGGCAAAGGCAACTCCAGTCCATTAGGCCAGGGGTCAGCAAACTGCGTCTCTGGAGCCGCATGTGGCTCTTTCACTCCTCTGCTGCGGCCCCCTGTCACTCAAAATATCTGTCACAACCGCCAATGTGCGACACCCACCGGCACACGATTTATTGAGCTTTTCAACTCCCGGTAGGCCAACCATGGATAAATCCAAGAAAATAAAAGTTTCAGAAGAAAACAGAATGTTTAATTCCACTACATATGCTAGTTTTTGTCGCAAAAAATAGTCAGGTATGGGAAGGGTTTTGTGGCTCCCGGTGCTTTCTTTTCTGTGGGAAACGGGTCCAAATGGCCCTTTGAGTGTTTAAGTTTGCAGACCCCTGCGCTAGGATACCATGCAAGCTTCAAACGTGTGGCTTGGCTTCTAATGCGAATCCATCCAGTGTGGTTAGCCTGTGGTTTGGTGTCTTGACACAAACCTCAAACCATGATAGTTAATTCTGGGTAAATCAAAGCCGGGGGAACCACAAACGTCACCGCTGGAGCGCACGTTCTTCAGTACCGTACTTGACCCCAAAACGGATTCCGGGGAGGTGGGGGGGGGGCGTCTGCCCCAGAGGAAGGGACGGAGAGCGTTCCTCTCCGCCAGGGTGTCAAGATTGTCCCTCCCGCACTTTCGGCGCGCTCCCGCTCCACCATGCGAAGTTGCGCGCGCAGCCTCGTAGTTGCCGAGGCAGGTGGGAGGGAGCCCCCTCAGCGGTTCTTTACCTCTAGCGGGCTACGCCGGCTTCGTCCTTAAGGCGGCGCCATTTGGAGCTCCCTTACGCGGAGGTAGGGTTTAAAAAAGCAGGTAAGGAACAGGAAGGGCTATCGCGGGCTATGGGAAAGGCGCTGCTCCGCGCCTTTGGATCTTTCTCGGGAGTGAGCGGAGAAAAGCGATCCTGAAGGGACCAAGCTTTGCTGCTGGACTTGGAAGCCGGGTCGGGTGGTCTTCTGCCGCTGGGTCCCTCCAACGTGGAAGTATCCCTAAGCCGCGCCGGCTCCTTCTTGCCTCCGGAAAAATACTTCGCTGCGAGCCGCTGGGCGCTTTCTTCTTGGAGCCGGCGAGGAGCTCAGCGGCGCCGTCGAAAGCAGCTGGGGCTGCAGAGACCCAAAGCCCACCGCGGCGTCAGAGAGGCGGGGGGAACCCTCCGACCATTCAGTGCTGGAGGAATCCCGAGAGAGCCCTTCCCATGGAGGGGGAGGAAGTGCGGCGAGCGAAGCAAAGGAGCCGGGAAAGCAGCGTCCATAGGTACCTCGCCAAAGCGCGTCTCTCCTCTCCACCAGCCCGGGGTTGGGTTTCGAGGAAGGGGCGTGCGGGTCAAGTGGGATTTTGCTTAGCGTGCGCAGTGTGGCCCGTCAGGTGTAACAGGAAATGAAGGAAGGAGGGCTTTGGTAGGATCGCGGGCACACACACACACAAAAGAAAAAAAAGTGTGTGTGTGGGGGGAGGGGCGCAGCCCCTACGTTTGGGATGAACTCTCGAGCTCCTTTTCTTTCCTGGAAGGGCTGAACTTTGAAAATACTCTGAAGTATTTTCCTTTGTTGAGCAACTGACCTGTCATTCAGGGACTGCGAGCCTAGCTTTTAATGGCAACAAGTTTATCTGGGAGAGCCAGGTGTAGTTGGCTGTGGTATTCGGTCAACCAAGGGTGTTTGTTTGCCTGACCGAATCCTGTCTTTAAGGATTTTATTGCTAGTGGCTGTATTTCCTCAACATGCTCAACCGCAAATAGGCAACCATATTTTAATCCAGTTTTGTTGTCTGAATGCAAAATTCCTCAGGATTAGACTTTTTTTAAAAAAAAACAACAACCTTTGGATAATCTAATACTAGCATTTTCTAGTTTATTTGAGAAGAAATAACCACAAATTTATTTTACCTTCCATAGGAGAGTTAAATTTACAAAACGTTGAAATAAGTAAGAGGTCCTTATTTTGGAAATACTTTACTTTAGGTAGGCTCCGGGAAATTCTCTTCCTTTTGTTGAGAGTTAGCATGAAGAGCTTTTATAAAGCAGGATGAGATGATGAGATATTTAGGTAGATGCTCTTCTCAAATCTACTGTTCACAGTTGTCCTGAATGAATGTTGAACAAATTTCATTTTATTATTGTAAGATTTAAATGAAGGAGAGCTCTAGACTCGGAGAAGAATACGTTAAACAGTATGCAGAAGATGATCGTTACTGGAGAACATGAAGAGGCTAAATGTTGTAAATTACTTAGATTTTCTGCAGGTGGAAAGACTTGTTTTCGGAATGAAACTAACCCAGGGACAGATGAGACATCAGGAATGATTAATATTTTCTTCAGAGCAAAATAGTGTCCACTGTCTAACACTTATTAATTCCTCTGATGCACATCAAAATGGGGGAAAGGGCCTGATTTCAGACAAAGGGAGTTAATTCCCCACCCTCCATTTTTGGGGCAACCCTTCAGATTGCTAATAGATGTTGGCATGTTTTTGTCATTCCTTGCAAGCAAACTTGAAAGGCAAAACATGAATAGTTGAAGTTTTTACTTTAATGTTTTACTAATTTAATATTCTGTCATGCATGCATACATTGAAAATCATTATTTATAGAATGATGATATAGAAGTAATATATAATACAAAGCAAGTAGCTTAAATCAATTTGAAAAGACATTCTTAAACTTCCTTTGTCATATTCTTCGAGAAATCTTCTGCGTGTCCCCCCCCCCCTCATTTTTCATTTAATCCTGTCCAATTCTCAGAATTCACCTGGACAAGTCCCTGCATTTTTGGGCAAAGTTTTTCAGGTTTGCCATCACCTGCTTCCTAGAGCTGACTGAGAATGACTGGCTCAAAATCACTCAGTTTTAAAGCTACTTTTATTAGATCAGCCATAGTAACAAAATCTAGCAGATCTGAATGTGCTTTCTTTCTCTGTCTTTTATCGTCCTGTGAATTAAGCGGGGAGGTTGTCTGAGGTCTTTTCATAAACCACTTTGCTGGTCTGGCCTCAAGCCTCATTTATCTTATTGTCGTCTTGGTAGCAGATCTTCAAGGCCATTTTCTATGCTCACTATAGTTAGTCAGATTACCAGGGACTAACAGGATTGTAGAATTAACTGGAAAGTTTTTTAAAAAAATAATAAAAAGGCAACAGCAACCCTTTTCTATACAGTTTCCCAGAAATGTGTCCAGTTGTGACTGTGTAATCAACATTAATTATGAGCAACTTTATATTTATAAATATAAATGGGCAGCATACAGTTGAAAACTTCTCTAATACATTATAAAAGCAATAGAATACAATAAACATTAGCTTTTTTGTATCCTCCAGGATGATGAAGTAGTTAATGTCAACTAAAATGAGCTCTGTTTGCTTGATTGTTTCTAAAACCAGCTTGTTTAAAATAACTGTAGTTTTTGTTAATAGCCTCTAGTTCATAAATGGAAGTTTTTAAGCATCTTTTCTCCTTTTTTGGATAGATTCAGAAACAGGAGGCATAAGAAGTGTATCAGTGGTCTCTGGCTGTTTTAGTGGCTTTTATAAAATGGTTCCATTGTCCTGAGAGACATCTGTTATTAGCTAGATATCTTGGAATTGAAAAACTTTATGAAATCTGTTTGGCACTACATAAGTACTTTATTTTCTCCTTCTGTTTTAACTTTGGGTTAATGAATAACTCTCAATTGCATATGTTTTATGTCTTTGTAATAATCTTTCTTTTGAAATAGTGTGGATCCATATGGCTTTGAAAGACCAGCTGACTTTGACTACACAACCTATGAAGAATTTTTTTCTAGATACTTAGTGGTACTCACTCGAAGAGCAATTAAGTGGTCCAAACTTTTAAAGGGAAACACAAGGGTGCAGAAAAACATAAAAGGTAAGACTTTATCATGTTTAAATATGAAATTGGGACAAATAGTTTTCATTTTAATTTGCAACCTTTTATCTTTTTCAGAAGATATTTTATAACATTGTAGAACCATCGTTTGGGAAAGCCTGTGCTTCCTAGTTCAGTGTTCTTGTTTGTCATTATTTCCCCAGAAACTTGTGTAGAAATTTGGCAATTAATTGCCACACAAACAAAAATAAATTAACAAAAATGCAATAATGCCTAGATTCTGTGGTTCATCACTGACAAATTGGTCTGTGTAGATTCTTTCCTTGCAAGAAGTTAATCTGTTGGTATAAACATTTGTTAACAGTAATTATTTGTTGCAAAACTGGAACAATGAGTTGTCATCTGTGGACAAAAAGCAGTTTTTCTCTCATAGTTTTCTAATACATAGCATTTTTTAAAAGGCAGATTTATAAATGCAAGTTATTTATAACAGGCAAATATAAATGCTGAATGAATGCATATAATTTGTTTTTAAAATGTGACCCAGAGTCATTTGTTATGAGATGGGTGGCAAATAAATTCAATAAATAATAAATACATAAAGAATGTAATTGTACTTTAGGTAGGAAATGATACTTTGAACTTCTTCATATATTTGTTTCCATCAGTTCTGTTTTTGCAATCACAAGAGAGAGACACTCTGAACTTTTGTTTTTGCCGCGGTGATCCAAAAATCACATTCGGTGCAGGGGTGGGTTCCACTTACCTTGTTCAAGTTGGTGCCCTCAACATATGCTAGCTAGACCAAACCTACCATCTTATTATACAGAGAAATCCGGAATCGAAAGAGAAGATCTGATTTGGATATGAAGCATATGGAGTATACATATTACACTCCTTTCTGGAACTGTGGCCGCTGCCTATTAAGCCAAGAAAAGACACATTTAAGTATATGCTGATAGTTATCACGTGTGTATCCCTGTGTGCTCTGTATAATCTTTTCCTGAATCACATTGCTGAACCACACTCCTAACATTACTGTGGTGAAAGGAGTTTGTTGGGTTAAGTTGCACGTGTGTAATGAATATTTAAATAAGATTTGATTCAGCACATCTTAACTATGCCCATATACAGATTTCAAAATTCTGGCATTCTGGTCATCCAGATGACTCCTCCTTGTGGTTAATAGAGTAATCCTTCAACATTAGAATGATACATTTAAGTATGGCCCCCCATTTCTCAATGGATTGAAGATAGAATCTTTTCTGGCAAATTAAAAAGGAGCTGCTTAGAGACAGATTATGAATGGAAGATCACAAATATGGTTGTCTTTATTGAAACTTTATATACATATACATCTATGAGAAGGACTCCCAATGTACTCTATATCAGGGGTGTCAAACTCAATTTCATTGAGGGTTGCATCAGGGTTGTGTTTGATCTCAGGGGCGTGGCCAGGGTGGCCGTGGCCAGTTTGACATCACTCATGTCAGGGATGCCTATGGCCTAAACACTCTGCCAGAGAAAACAGGCTCCCAAGCTCCATTTTCTGTTGGGACAGCCTCCTGCAACCTGTTTTCGCGGTCAGAGGGCTGCAGGAGGCCTTCCTGACCAAAAACTGAGCCCGTTTTCACTGGCAGAGACACCGTGGGCCAGTTCTTCTCCCCACCGTGGGCCAGTCCACGGGCTAGATCTAAGTACCCTTGAGTTTGACAACTGCTCTCTATGATCTTTTGTCATTGCCCTCTTGTTCTCCTTTCCTTTTTTTTCTTTTTTCTAATTTTCTTTATTTTGCTTCTCTCTCTCTCTCTCTCTCTCTCTCTCTCTCTCTCCCTCCTTCCCTCTTTCTCTCTTTCAAAAAGCTTGACTAACATTTAAACATTTAAGCTGAAAATCTCTATACTTATGAAAATACAGAG
>JANHFK010008944.1:0-11556 GCA_036250565.1 Sibynophis collaris | reverse complement strand
GCAGATGTTTTCTCTCTTTAAAATGACTAATTGATTTTACCCCTCCCCCAAAAAACTAATAAAACTTTTTCAAAAAAAAAAGTTATGGCTTATTCTGGCAATTATGTATATTTCATTTTACTACTGTGATATTGTGCAGATCTTTAGTTACAAATGAAATTGGGAATTGCTCCCCGATAAACTGGTATTGTTGATGAAATATAGATGAATTTCATCAACATTTTGTTCTGCCATGGTTCACCAAAAATGTTACTCCAGCAGTCCTGTTATAATACATGGCTCATTTAGGCAAAGCACAGAAGACATTTCAACTAATGTCTCTTGTGGAACTGTCCATTCACTCCTATATGTATATGACGTACAGCAAAGAAGACTATGAACTTTGTAACCAAGTAAGATGAGATGGATACAAAGATATAGATAAAACATCCATATGGATCAATGAAGCAAATTTATAAAATCACTATAACTGAGCCAAATCAAAACATATTTTTATGGGACAACCAAAAGTCACATCTGTGACCTAGAATTGTGGTCTTTGCAAATGCAACTCTAACCCTAATCAGCTGCTGTTGAAACATTAAGAAAAGTATATAAAATTATTTCATTAATGTGTTATGGTTTAAATTGCATATTTAAAATATAATCTTAGCAATCTGATATGTTATACACTGAACATATTTATTTCACATAGATATATAGACTCAGACATAGAAAAATATTATTGCCAGATTATAAAATTACATTGATCAAAAACCAACAAGATTTTTGTGTTTATATATGTTAATCAGGGTAGCTTGCAAAGATGGTGTGTATGCAAATCCACGAAGCAAAAGATATTAGACTAGGAAAGAAACAAAGAAAGTTGTTGATATTCTCTTGTTTCCTGCTCCCCTATCTTGAATTATATAGGAAATAGGAGTAATGGAATATTCATAATCTCGATAACATTCATAAAATTTGATTTAAAATGCAGTTTCCACAGCATCAAATTATTCTCAATAGAGTTGATAGGAGTTGATTTTATCAACAGCATTCAGAAAAATATAGTATAACTTTTGCTATATCAGACCAAAACACCTATTTATCCTAGCATCTTTTTTCCTAGCAGAAGTCATAAAGAAGGCGAGTCTGCTCACTCTGTGTCCTTTAGTACCTTATATGCAGATATTTATTGCTTCTAACCCAGAAGTCTATTTACCTCAGCTGTCATGATTCATACATTTCTGGCACTTATACAATCTGCTGTCCTTAGATAATTCCTATGAAGTTCCAGCATGTGCCTTGCATTTCCAAGTCTTTCGAATTTCTACTCCCTCCCAAGTCTAGGGAGTGCAGTCTGAGCATTTCAATTCCTTAGTATGTGGCTTTAAAAAAATACAATAAGAACAACAAATAGACAGTAAGAAAAAGAAAAAAAGAATGAAAAGAGAAGGAAACACATAGTTACCTCTTCCACTCTTTATATAAAGTAATCATCTTATTCTTTCCCCATCTCTTTGGCCCTTTTTAATCCCTAAATCTGGAAATCTTCAATTCAGTCTTTTCTTATTTCAACATAAAATTCATATAAGATTTCCATAATATGTTGCCATTCAAGAGTGCCTAAAGCATGATTACTGAGCCAAAGTCATGCAGTGGTTAGAGTGCAGTACTGCAGGCTACTTCAGCTGACTGCTAGCTATAGTTCAGCAGTTCAAATCTCACCAGGCTCAATGTTGACTCAGCCCTCCAGCCTTCCGAGGTGGGGTAAAATGAGGACCTAGATTTTTGGGGGTCAATGGGCTGACTCTGTAAACCACTTATAGAGGTTGAAGCAGCATAAAGCAGTATATGTGTAAGTGCTATTGCTGTTAGCTATTGCTAACTCTGTTATTCTATGTTCTATACTCATAAATGGATCAATACTGTATATGTGTAAAGATTTCTACAAAGTACCAACCCCACTTACCTTCTGCCCCTTTGAAACTTAAAGCTAAGCAAATTCATTGGTGCTGAGCAAATTTTTAGAGTTTCTATCTGAAATGTGGAGATTGTCATATCTCTTGAGAGGTTAACACAGATATGCTTAGATGATTTTGTCTCTGCTTCCTTGGTTATAGAAGTACCTACTATTTTTGCACACATTGCTCAAAAGACCAAGAAAGGACCTAAGAATGATTGCACCAAGCCTTCAAAAGTTGTACTTTTCAATACTCTTAGCTGCCCGATTATTTACTATTAAGACAAGAGAATACCTTAACTTGCTGTACTGATATTTAATTGTATCAAAACCAAAGACTAATCTGAAAATAATGTAGGAAACATCACTATCTCACCAAAAAATGATAAACATTGCTTTGCGTTTAAGTCCATTTGTACCTATGAGGGTTGGGAATAGTCATCAGAACAAAATATTATTTTCTTTTCTTTGTAAAATGTGTGGCTGAAATTAGAAACAGCCTTCATAAATATGACAGTGTGAAACTGAGATTTAAAACAAAAATAGGAACAGAAAAGAGAGCCAAGAGTTTGCAATTAGAGGTTATCTAAAATTATCTGTATCCTTTTTTTCCCAAAAGAAAACATATCTCTCTTTCATTTCTATTTAGCAAAATTATTCATCTTTAACACAAAGATGCAAGGAATTAATTGGAGAAGGAGAGTCAAAACTAGAAACCTGGGATGAGAAAAGGAGAATAGTGGGATCAGCTTGTTTCAAAATCTCATGACAGGGAGATATAATTAGAAGAGAATTTATGTAGCCCAGGGTTGAATTGATGACACTATTTAGTTGGGTAATGAAATGTCTGTGAGCAAACCATTACATTAAAAATAAATACATATTTATCACATCTTTCAGGAACTCAACCACCCTTAATTTAGCTTGAGGCTAAAGGATGAGCTTCAGGGCTAAGGCAGGACATGACAATGCATTTGTTTGCTTTCAGTTGAAAGGATAAGCCTGGTTTTCCAACAGTAACTCCATCAATAGGCACATTGACCTGCTACTGGCTTACCAAGATCCTGCAGAATGAGCAGAGACTGATTTCTATCAGGGAGTAGAGATCGACGGCAACCAACCACCCCTTTTGGGAATGTAGATTTGTCCTGTGGAGGCATAGTCAGCCCGGGCTAAGCAGCCTGGCAGAGCAGCTTCAAACCATAATAGACATGGATAATGAGAAATGAGCCAGGCCGCTTACAAGATCACAGGCAAAACAACAAGCAAATTTGGTGGATATATCAAATGTGCCTGTGAAGCAAAGGAGTGCTGGTGTGTGGGAAGGAGCCTGAGAGAATGCCATTAAAGCAATATCTGACAACTCAGCTTCATTGCCTGGGGATGGGCAGCCCAAGTGGTGCCCGATAGGGGAGGGAGCAACGGGAGCTAAGCCTCCATTGATTAACATGTCTGAAGTAAAAACGACAGAACTAATTATAGGTGGGTGGGTGGGCCTATCATGCGTGCAATGGCCAAATTGATCAATAATGCATAAAGGCGAATATCTCTTCAATGGTAGTTTTTACACTCTGAAGATGTTAGCACAGGCTAACGAAAGCTAAGTGGATCATATATTTTAAAATTCTAGAGGTCGCAATGTCTGTCTCTTCTTTTATAGCTGCACCTGGAACTTGTATTTTTAGGATAGTTATATATATAACAAATAATTCCCTCAACACTGTCAATCTATTTACTAAGTCTGCACTACTATTAATACTCTCATCATTCCTATCACCCATCTCTCCCCACTTATGACTGTATGACTATAACCTTGTTGCTGGTATCCTTATGATTTATATTGACTGTTTCCTAATATGATCTGATTGCTTATTTGTATCCTATGACTATCATGAAGTGTTGTACCTTATTATTCTCAATGAGAATGCATTTTTTCCTTTATGTACATTGAGAGCATATGCACCAAGACAATTTCCTTGTGTGTCCAATCACATCTGACCAATAAAGAATTCTATTCTATTGTATTCTATTTTCCTATTTTGATTTATAGTGGCCCATACTATCCTAACCTTAGGATTTAAATGTTGTATACATATGGATAGTATTTGGATAGAAAATATACAGGGACTTGCAAGGATAAAGGTTATACTGAGAAGTCACCACATATATCAGAAGAAGAAAGTGACAAATCATGTTTATATTACTATATAAAAAGAAAAAAAACCACATGAAGAGGAGTCAATTTTCACTGGAAAAAGACATCTGTATTTTGAAAACAAAATATGACTTGATTCAAAATAATCAATATATAAGATAGTATTGATAAAGCAAAATATTTCAATTAAATAAATTTGAAATCATCAAACACTGGTGTTTGTTTTTGGACATTAAATTAAAACCCTTAGAATTATGGTCATGATAAGTTATTCAGAAGGCCTTCTAATACTTGTTATGATCTAATTTTAAAACCTAATCCACATATATATGATCATGATAGTTAGTTACCTAGTGCTGTTCTTCTTATAATTTGGAACCCAAAATGAACAAGACATTGCCTGGCTTTTATTTTAATAAAGAATATTGGCAACTAAATAAAATGACTTTTATTCCACAAGGCTTTATTGTAGATTATACAAAATACTTGGATTTTTTTCATTTTAAAACAAGTGATTTCATAGTTCTGTGACTTAACTATTATCCTTTACATTTCTAACAGTTTGTTAGAATTCAAAATTTCTTTTAGATTTTATTATTTTACAATTTAGCTCATAGACTTTTATCCCTTTTACTTTCTATGTTGCTTTTTTCCTCAAAGTCACTTGCCTTGCTTCTTTCTAGCTTATCTCTTCAAGAATCTTGTCTAAGAGCAATTGCTAATAATGCAATGGAACAACCATTACTTTTCTTCTGTTGATGTAACACCATTCATCTTTGTCTTAGTTCAGCTTTTCCTGAACCTGCAAAGTATTCATGCTTCCAAGTATAATGTCCTTGTTTGTTTGTTTGTTTGCTTTCACACTTCTGAAGTGCCCATCTTCCTCAAAGTTTGGTTCTGCTGAACCATCCTCTCGGCCCTTACTTTCTATTGGCTTGCTGATTTGTGGTCTCCTCCTCCTCTCTCTTTTTTTTTTTTACTTCATCTTCCATTCTGATGTTTTATTTACTAAGTGATAGGCATATAACACTATCTCACATTTGATTTTCATAGAGCTCTCCAAGGGATTACAGCAAATAAATTAACAGAGATTCAAGCCTACAACTTTGTGAAGAAATGAAAATGTATGCTTTTAAACAGTTTATTTAAGCAATTGAATGAATTCATATATGTATATTGATATGTGTATATATATGTACAGTATATATATGAGATGGGTGGCACCCAAATCTAATAAAATAAATTGTGTGTGTGTGTACGTGTTTGGATTGTGAAGTCCTGAACACAGTTAATTATATTCTGGTCGTCTCCCAGTTGGATTATTGCAGTGTGCTCTACATGGGTCTATACTGGCTATCAGGTTTTTTTCTGGGTTTAATTAAAGGTGTTAATATCACCTTCAAAGTCTTTGATAGCATGTATATAAAATTGCATATTTTGAATCCCATTTGCCAAAGAGTTTCAACTGGGGGTGGTAGTCCAGGAGAAGAGTTGTTTCTGCAGTAGTCTTTCTCCTCTGCAATATTCGCCCAATCCAGCCCTCCCTACTCCTGGCCTTCCAGAAGAGTCTGAAAATCGGCTGTGCCATTTGGCCTGGGACTCCAACAGGGGCCTGCTGCTTTGGGAGTTGTTAATTTTATATTAAAGTTTATAGTAGGAAACGAAGGAAGGAAGGAAGGAAGATTGTTTGGAAAGTGTAAATTGAGAAAGGAGCTTATTTGCAGTCAATCTCATCCTAAACTGTTCTTATTAATATATTGATGCAGCTTTTAATTTCAGATCTTCATGTTTCTATTGACATTCCTTTGTTAATAAATGTTAATATTTATTGTGTTTCCTATTGAGATTTTGTTTGATTCTTTGACAAACAAGGATATTATTAGTGTAGCTGTAAAATTTTCCTGGTGATGCCTGTGTTCCCTAGATAGCAACATTAATGCCTGCCAAATAGTTAATGCTGTTTATCATCAATGACAGACTGAAAAATAATATTTATATAATTTTTATCTTTTATCTGGCCAACGAAAGTGGATGAGCTTTGCAATTTGTAATATTCTGCTGTGTGTGTGTATGTGTTTGTTATATGTAGACTAATACAAAGATGTACTAATTTAATAAAATTAAACTATTGTACTGTGGGAAAAAAGCCAGGCCTATTTTTTGTTTATCAGCAAATTTTTCATATACATTTCTTTAGTATAATTTTGTATTGCAGACTAAACTTGTATACATAATGTCTTCTACTCTCAGAATTCATGCATACAGTTGAGCATAAAGAATAATTACATCATAAGCTGCAGCTGAAACCACTGGTACCAGGCGTGAAATCTACTTACCTTCACTACTGGTTCGGGCGCTTGTGCACCTCTTCTGTGTATGCGCAGAACCTTCTGCATGTGCAGATGGTTAAAAAAGGGGATGTAATGATGTCCCGGCGGGTGAGCCTCCCGCCGCCAGATCTACCGGTTCGGCGAGCCGGATAGAACCAGGGGGATTTCACCGCTGACTGATACCATTTTCATATATGGATTAAAAGAAATTTGGGCTAGATAAATTGTCTCCACATATTGAATAGCAATAAATGGTATCCTCAGTAAAAATATGGCTGTCTGGTATAACCATAAGCAATATGCAATAATCAATAAGTTTCTTACTGACTTCTTTAAGAAGGGTTTTATGTTCTTTTGTCTGCTATATTTCATAGTTACTTCAGTTCTTTTAAAAGCTTCTGGGAAATGTAATATTTGTTTATTAATACAGTAATGACATTTTTGTTTAAAAATCAATATTCTGAAATATTCATTATTATTACAAAATATGATAGAAAGGCTTGAAATGAGTAGAAAAAAATTAAATTGTCAAAATAGATCAAATATATCTTTCAATTTTGGAAACTTTTATAAACAATTATTTAAAAGTCCCTCGAAGTAGAGTAGTATTTGAGGCAAAAAGGGATTCCGAAAAGACTGATCTTTTATGGCTTTCCACTTTACCAATGGCTACTTTCAGACTTAGATCATGTAAAAGAATAATCACAGAAAGAGCCCCAGACCTACATTCCAAAAAGAGGACAACATACTCCATCTTCATTGGAGATCACACAGTTTAGTCTAGGTTGCAATTGGGCAAGTATTTCATTTTTTCTGCCCAACAAAGAAGTTGATTTCAAAGCCAGGCTTGATGTTTTACCCTTCCTTGTTCTTAATGCTCAATTTCCTCCTACATTTGAAAATCTGCTGATGCGAGGCTATTGCACATGCAATTTTATATTTGCCCTATTACCAGTGTAGTTGAGAGAGACTTATTGCTATGTTTTTAAGTCATAGAAAGTATTCATGATTTTTCTTCTCTCAGCAAGGCAATATTTTTATTATACAAAATGTTGGTAGATTTCATGTAAAGATATCATTGTGAATCTTATTCTGTTCTATTTCAGATTGCTTTGAGTTTAATAGCTTGATCTGGACATTGGCATAAATGTAGCAAAAGCAGAGGGGATAATTTGGGAAATACACTATAACTAATGGATTATGGCAAATTTTGTTTTGTTGATTTCGGAACATAACTGAAATAACCACAGTTTACTAGCATTATTCAGTCTTGGAATCATAGAATCATAAGGATGAAAGGGGTCTTGGAAGTTGGAAAGGGATCTTGGATGATCTTGCTTAAGAAAGAAGTCCTTATATCATATCAGACAAATGGTTGTCCAATCTTTTCTTGAAAACTACAACAATAAATCACTCATAATTCCAGCTAAAAGCTAGCTGTTGCATTGACTAATTCTTCTCACTGTTAGGAAATTCCTCCTTATTTCTAGATTGGATCTTTCTCTGATGAATTTCTATCCATTCTTGTCCTGCCTCAATTGCTATGGAGTATGAGTTGATTTACTCTTCTCTGTGATAACCTTTCAAGTATTGGAATATTGCTATCATGTCTCCCCTAAGCCTTCTCCTGTTATACTAAATATACTTTATTCCCTTAGCCTTTCATTGTGTTATTTACCTAATCATCTTTGCTGCTCTTCTCTACACTTTTTCTAGGCCTCTGTATTTTTATTATCATGATGACAAGAACTAGATATGTAGTATTCCAATGTGGCCTCACCAGTGCAGTATAGAGCGGTACTATCATTTCCTGTGATCTTGATGCTATTCATCTGTTGATGCAGTCTAGAACTGCATTGGATTTTTTGGCAGCTGCAACACACTACTGATTCATATTTAATCAGTGTCCATCAGGACATCTAGATTCCTTTCACAGGCACTAGCACTATTGTTGAATTAGGATCTGTCTATACTTGAGCATTTAGTTTTGCTTGCCAAAATGCAGGACCTTACTTTTCTCTCTACTAAACTGCATCTTGTTCAACAGGGCCCAATGCTGAAGACTATCAAGATATCAAGTGTAGTCTAAGAGGCTATGACTTTCCTAAAACACACAGCTGAATTGATTTATTGATACCAATGGATCCAAAGTTCAGATAAATTTCAGATAATTAGTAATCCAGTTGTACCAAATGAGATTTAGGTATGTTTAGTTTTTTGCTAAATCATGTCTTTCATGCTTGACCAGTGAATCCATTAAAAGAGCCATTTCTTTAATCCAGTTTAGCTTTAAGTAAAATGCTAATTGGATACTTATTCAGAGAATGGCACATGAAATTACTGGGAATCAATCTTGACAGAAAAATTACTACACCTTTTATAGATATAATGCCAAATTTCTTGGATGTACATTAATTATAATTAAATTTATATAAAAAGAATTTTAATAAAATAAAAATAATTTTATTTAACCCTTAATTATTAAATATATATTGTTTGGCTTAGAAAAGAAATTTCTATTTAAACCTGCTGTTACAATAAGAATAAATATTCAGTAAGGTGTATGACAGACAAGTAATGATAATAATCTAGAGATAAGATTACAAATCTCTGATGTATATTTATTACAAAAAAAGTTTGATAGTCTTTTGACAGATTGCTGGGGGAAAAGCCCTGGCCCACCTTAATTTGTCCTCTATAGAAACAAATACAGTAGAACCTGTGGTCATGAATGCTTCTGACCATGACCAAATCGGGTTCCAGCAAAGAAATTCACACAAAAAAAATTTGCAGCAGATTTCCCCTTCTGCGCCATTTTTTTTGTAAGTGCCAAATTTCTAAAGTTAGGTTCAGGTCACGACCAAATTGGTTTGTGACCAGAGATTCTAATGTAGAGAAAATGCTTGTGATTAAATTATAATGGATGAATTTGTGATAAAAAATACTATACATATTTTTAGCTACTAGCTAAACAATATATGTGTTACTGAAGAAAAAATGATTTTTCCATATTATTTTGAAAATTTTTATTTCTAAAACTTTCAGATATGTTCATGGTTTTCTTATTTTATGAAAACTTACATTTTTTTTATCTCACATAAATAAAGTTCTGAGACTCTTGGGAAGATCTAAGAAAATACTTGCAATTATTTGGTGTATGTGTTATTTTACAAAGTATTCATATGTCTGTGCATTGAATTTATATTGCATATTGTGCAATATATTGTATATTTATGGGCTACAGTAGAATAATTTTTTTAAAGAAAATATTGACTTGTCTAATGAAAAAAAGTAAAAAAGGGTATCAGTGTGCTATTATATTATATGAAATGGAAAGTCAGGCGGAGGCAATGAAATAAAATGTCAGAACAAATCGTGACTTTACAGTTTGATCTTGGTAGCTCACCAGAGGTCTTCTTCAGGACCAATTCATCTTAAAATGTGCCATGACTTTGAAGTAATTCCACAGGATGTCTATGCGTCTACTAGTGCTCTGATCAAAAACTGTAAATCTTTTTGTCAGTGTGTATCATGTGAGGCAATAAATCTCTATCCTGTAGGACATGAACTTTGTGTGGAAAAAATGTTTTTCCCCCTTAGCAAAAGGGTAAGCAAATCAAATTCATACTGATGTGCTTTCTGGGATGAAAAAAAAGGATATAAAATGAATCCATTTTGAAAAATGTACTGAATAATATAATGATTTGTTAGGAGGAATATTTTCAGCATCATTAATATTTCACAGGAACTGTATCTGCTTTAAAGATAGAGACTGACACTGTAGTAGAATACAAATTGAATGCCTTGCAATTCATCTCTTTAGACATTTTAGATATTTTTTATTGATTTAGTAATTTTACTTCTATCTTGTTAGCTGTATGATGCTTTACCAACCCATTTCACATCATTACTTTAATGTATTATTGACTTTAAAAGGCATCTTAGAAGAATCATGATCCTCTTAGTGATTATTAATGTTATCTTATACAGGTCATAGCTAACATAGACAAAAGATTTGAATGAGTGCTTCCTTAGTGTGCTTCATTCATCAGTCTTCACAAACTCACCTAAGTATATTAAATATTGAATAAACTCACTCTCTTTCCCAATATACCGTAAATATAATTTGTATTTCATGTATTAATTTTTAATCCTAGGGAAAAAAAATATTCCTGTAAATAATGAAACAGAATCAGAATAATTACAAACAATTGTACAATCTCCAGAATCATTTTACAATATGTTTACATCCAATTCTGTTTGACTATATACATGAAAATAATTTTCTCTTTTTCAGTGGATAAATCTGTTGCTTAGCTACTAGCATACATCACAACTTTGTCTTAGACGATTTAATATGCACCATCAAATTTATATCTTCACCTTCATGTGTGATGGATGCAACTAATATGTGTGTGTGTGTGTGTGTGTGTTTTAACGAATAGTTATTCTGTTTAACTATTTTAATTTTATATATCTTCATAATTACTTCATTATTCCAATATAAAATCATGATTCACTAATGGTACTTATTTAAAACTGATTTATTTAAGCTTAGATTGAAAATATAATCATGAATTTGTATTTTAATCATTATCTATTAGTAATAAAAAGTACCATTTTTGAGGACTGGGCAGATCAGTTTTCTCCTGCATTTGTTTACTTACACTCCAAATTCACCCTGTCTTACATAACTCTTATTTCATAGTTTGAAACATTCTGGTTTCTCCCTTAAATCACTTACCTGCTAAAAGAACAACCTTCTAATAATAGTGTTTTTATAAGTTAATTGCAACTTACACTATCTGAAGTAACTATTACAGGTAATCCTCAATTTACAGCCTTCCCATTTTAGTTGTAAGGTGGAAGGACATTAATTGAAATTCATTAAGTGAAAGAACCCTCATCTTGGATCACCCCAATGATCCATATGTTAAATGAATGTAGAGGTGAACGCAGGAGTCATTAAATGTGCATGGGGTGTCTCAGGGATGCCTGCCTTGAGCCTCCCAGGTTCCCCCCCACCCCATGATATACCCCCATGTTCTGCTTCCTTTCCTTGGGATCCCCACAGCATGTCCATCATGGTCGTACATGGCTTTGGGAGTATACCTTCAATTTCAGGTGCT
>JANHFK010008943.1:5286-15903 GCA_036250565.1 Sibynophis collaris | reverse complement strand
GCTTCTCGGAGCAGCACGCCGCCCTGCTCAACCTGGCTTACGGCACCCTCCGCAGCCCGCTCAGCCGCGGCCTCTACCTGGTAAGGCGGCGGGACGGGGGGGCGGCGGGACGGGGCGGGGCGGGGTCCACGCTGAACCGCGCCCTCTGCTCCCTCCCAGCTGGAGCTGCGCGGAGTCGAGTTGGCGGCGGGCAGCGATGCGGAGGCCGAGCCCGGTTTCCTCGCCGAAGTCTTGGAGCTGAACGAGGAGCTGGCGGCCGCGCACTCCGAAGCGAGCCTGGCTGAGCTGGAGCGCCTTCTGGCAGGTCGGTGGGAGGCTCTGCGGCCTCGGGCGGCGGGAGGGCGGCCCCTCGGAGCTCCCCTGCGAGGTTTCCCTCTCCTCCTCCTCCTCCTCCTCTTCTCTCCCCCAGCAAAGCAAGAGGCTCTGGTGCAGGAGGTGAGCCGCGCCTTCGAGCAAGGTAGGAGGCCGGCTGGGCCGGAGCGTTGGGTGGTCTGACTGCAGGCCGGTCGGCCAGCTCAATCCCACTCTGGTCCCTCCACACAGCCATTTCTCCCGACTTCTTTTCCAGACTTTCCCCCGAGCTTCCCGGCAGTAGAAGGCCCTGGGGAGTTTGGAATCAGTGTTATCTTTTTAAGGCTTTTGTTCCGCTCTTGCCATTGCAGGCGACCTTCACGAGGCCAAAAGACTCTTGGGCAAAATGAAATACTTTGCGAACCTAGAGGAGAAGGTGAAGGAAAAGAAAGCCCCTTCTTGATCCCTCATCCTGTTTAGGGCAACCCGTGATGCGTTTTGGCTTGTGGCTTCCTTGACACGGAGCCACCTGGAGACTGAGGAAAGGAGGGCCAGGTAGCAACCTTGTTCTCTGCTTGTGGGCCAGAAAGAGAAGCTGCCTGTGAGGGAGCCCACAAATCAAAATAAAGACACTCTGGGGAACCATTTTGGTTTGCGTATATGAAAGGCGCTTGGCCAAGATGGTGCCTACTTCTTGCGTCTCTCCTGGCAGAAGTGGGCCAACCATGCTTTTTACTGCCCTGCAGGGTGGTAGGCATTAGGGCAGGAAAACGGGGGCCATTTGCCCCACCCTTATTCCCTGCAGCCGAGAGTCTACAGCATGCTGGTGTGGATTCACTCAGAGGGTGCTGGGACTAAAAGGACACGTGGTGGTCTGCCCAAAACTGTTCAGGAAGGTTTCTCATCACATGTGCCCTAAATGCCATTTGAGTGGCCAAGCCCTGAAGCCACACCAGGGGTGAAGACTAGCTTTGCTCAAGGACTACAAACAAGATGTGCAGTCCCCTCCTACTGATACTGGGGTTCTCACAACTGTTAATTTTTCCAAGTTGTGCATAATTTATAAGCCTCTTATTTCCTTCATGATTTCCTAATTAAAATGTTGCGAGTTTTTATTTTGCCCAGAGAACCATCTAAGAGCTTCCCATATTACAAATAACATATTATATAGAGTGCTATTATCCTAACATGTATTCTCCGATGTGAGCTTCTCCCTCTTGATTTTCTCTCCAACTGTCGCTGTTTCTAGCATGTCCCTACTATGTACAACAAACCTGATTGGTGAATGGTGTTTTGGAGGCCAATTGCCATGTCAGCCCTGCCAACTTTATTCCCAGCGGCTCTTCCTGCTTTCATCCCCTTGACTGGCACAGCTTAGCTATGTTCTAAATGTGAAGACAGGAGCCAGATGAAAAGCAGCCCTTTATTGAGCAGGCCCTGCTCTCTAGAAGGCGGGGGGGGGATAGACTTGATGCACAGACTCCCCTGCCTTCTGCCAGGGTCTGCCTGGGTAGCTGGTGGGCTCAGAGAGGTGCAGCTCCTCTGGACCCAGCCGCCGGAGAGCCTCTTGGGCTGGCTTCTTGATTGCCAAACTCCAAACCAGCTCTTAAACCTCTAGGCAAAGCTGCTGTCTTGTGCGATTCTTCATCCGGCTCTTTGGCTCTCCTGAAGTTGAGCTTGTGAAATTCTCTCTTAATTTCTAGAAAGGTTTTATTCTTGGTCTCGGGAATAACACAGAAAATGAAAGTGGCCACTGCACTGCATTCTAGCAAAAACACGATGAAGCAATACTGCTTCAGGCCTTTCTGAAAAAAGCAAAAAAGTAAAACGTGAACGACCACAAAAAGCTGCAATGACTCCATTTTACCCATCCTCTCTGGGCAAGTTGGACTAGTGTTAACTGTTGTCTTTGGCTACAGCCAGCCAAACCTGTCCTGGTCCAAGGCATCACCTCAAGCTGTACAGAGGCATCACAATGGGGGAAGGGGGGAGTGTCACCGAAGACACATCAGGCAGCACGCATTCCCATTTCTGCAGTAGTATTTCACAAAGATGTTTTCATTAACCTGCTCATCAAGCTTCTATACTGAAATTATAGCGGCTTCTAACAGAGCAGAAGAGAGACTTGGCTCTCCCACGACCAAAACCTTTCTGGTCACAGATGCCAACAGATGGCACAATTTCCATCATAGCCTTTTTCAGCTGCCACCTTATTATGCTTCCTTGCACTTCATTCAGGGGTGGGTTGCTACCGGTACGCAGCCGTTCGGGAGAACTGGTAGCACCGACAATCACCTGGTAGCGAACCAGTTCCTCCCGACGTGCAGATTGGCCCACCTGCCTGCCCGAGTTCCTTTTGTACCTTTATCTTCTCGGCTGATTAGTGCAGCAAAGTGGATTGCCCTGCGAATCAGCTGTGCTCTCCCCAGTAGAAACGCGGAAGTGGAAAGTTTTTGCAAACTCTGCAGGTGTGCGCAGTGTGGGTTCGGCGTGTGAAGCACGAAGCGCACGATGAGCGAACTGGTAGTAAAACCGGTAGCAACCCACCACTGACTTTGTTGCTATGTAGTGACAGACTGCCACGAACTGTGGGGAGGGGGAATGCTTGGGGAAATGAAAGTAAGTACTGCCTCAGTCATCCAGCGGGAAGGAGGGGTCCATGCTTGGACTGACCGTTAGGAAAACATATTGCCTGAACCAGATTGGTTGCACTGGGGTGAGCAATGAGAGACAATTAAAAGGAGAGAAAAATAGAGATTTTGGTATGAGATTTTCAGTTCTGTCTTTGCACTACTGCAATACACTTGATCTTTAATAACCTACATACCTTTCCCAACAAGTCAAGTCCCAAATGAGCCAAGGATCATTTCTATTTAGAGGTTTAAGTTGTGGCAGGTCAACACTTCCCTCGAAAGAGAGAGGGTGTCAAGCTTCAATTCATTTTATGCCCGACTTTGCAAAGTGAATGATCATAGGCGGAATATTATTTAAACTTGGACCACCTCTTGATGATCAAAAACCTAAAATCATCTCCACAAAGTATAGAATCATAGGGCTGGAAGGAACCTTGGAGGTCTTCTAGTCCAACCCCCTGCCCTGGTGTAGTTTCCTCTGAAGGTCATGTCAACCCCTCACACCCCTGGGAAGCTTCAGCTGGGGATGAAGTCAACCACAAGTGATAGTCCAAAGCACAAGGCTGGAACCAGAGTCTCATGAAAGGACCAACCTACCACAACAAAGGGGAAGAGCATGCCAATGGCGAAGAAGCTCAGCCAGCTCACTGATCCTGCAATGGTGTAAGCGGCAGGGCGTGAGGACTGCATGAACAATTCGGTCGTCAAAATGTTCGTCACACCACCTGAAGGAAGGGACCCTTGTTAGACGGAGGGAGTGGGGACATGGTGAATTTTGTAAGAGGCACGGGGCAGAGGACACAGGCCAGCTTAACCTTCTGGTAAACATTGTGGAACATAAAGCAGAAAGCTAACAGATTATGGGTTTGCCTGTTGAGGGAAGTTTACTTCAGGTCTATGCAGAAAGATGGATGAAGCTCATTTTTTATTCCAGAGCAGAGCAAAGATGTTCAGTAGTGCTGCTATTTGGCACTTGTCAGAAAAAGTTTTGAATGGAGGTGTCTGAAGACACCTTGTGTAAATCCATCTGGCCAGTGAACACCTTGGAAGGTCATTCCCTACCCACCTCTTAACTCCTTAGGCAAGCATGCAAAAGCAAATATTTATTATAGTCAGACCAGCGTAAATGGATGCATGCAGTACCTCCAGCTTGGTGATTCTAAGATTATATAAGACAGATGTGTTGTCCAGGCTGAAAAAACAAGCAACAAGAGCTCCTGGTTTGGTCTCCCCCATCCCCTTGCAAACATGGTTTCCTTAAGGTAAGCCTCCTCAGCTCCATACAGTCAACTGTTGGGCCCTGCAAGCTTGCATGTGTGAATTTCACTGTAATCATAAAAGGGATACCTGGTCCAAGGCCAAAGCTCAAGATGAAGGCAAATATGCAAGCCATGCTCAGATATGGTGCCCATGCATACACCTGAGGAGAAAGCATAGGACACCAGGTTATGTATTTCCTAACTAGTGGGAAAAGTCTGTGAGCCAAGGGGACGGCGATATGCCGGTAGTAGGTGATGCTCAGCATTTACAGCCACTGCTGCAAAAACTCCTGCAGATGGGTGCAGTGAGCAGTGGGCACGCTCACCCTCTTAACTGGGAATGGGGAGGTAATTGGTTCCCCAATTACCTGGAAGGTCAGGGAGATGGTCAGGATGATGCACCAAAGCATCATAAGGCAGTAGCCTCCCAGGATCAAAGCTCTCCTCCCCAAAGATTCAACTAGCAAGCCCTGCAGGAGGAGGAGGAGGAGAGTAAAGCCACTTGCTCACTCGGTGAGAAAAGAACCCCTTTGTGGCCACACGGAAAGCCTGGATTCTACTACTTACACAGGTGAGGGCAGTGACGCATTCACACATCCCTGTACCTAAAGTTACATAGGGGATCTTCTCGGGGGGAATCCCTGTCTCTGCAAAGACGTAACTGGCATAGAAGTAAATCTGAAAGTACAAGAAACTCAATGGGGAAGGGAAGACACTACAAGAGGATACCCATTTTGCTTGCCACCAGGGCCACCAGCAGGGAACAGCTATGTCCGAGTCCACAGAACCAGCTTTGGATTGCAGCTCGCCAAAGACCGTGTCGTGACTAAACTGCATGGCCTCAGCTCTGCCTTTGAACTTTGCTGGCAATGCTCAGAAAGAGATCCAACTCCCACATCTGCTATGTGCCCCCTCGGCCAGAGGTGCTTGGAGAGCAGCAGTTGCATGGAAGAGCTGAGCACCCAACTGGGACGTGGACAATTCCCATCCTGCTCTTGGTTCCAAGCTGTCGGGGAATCTGCCTGCGGCAAGAGCTGGGTGGAGGCTCCTACCAAAGGGTGCCCTGGCACTCACTGCGTTAATCCCACTGAGCTGCTGGCCCATGGTCAGACAGATGACTGCAATCAGCTGCCAGCGGATGCTACGGTCGGCAAAGAGCTTCCAGGGCTTCTTTGCCTTCTCCCCTCCAAGGGCAAAGTTCTCTCTCTGGATGTCCTCCAGCTCCTTGTGGTAGCGCAGAGGGCCATGGAAGCGCTTCAGTGCTGGGAAGAAAACAGGGTTCAGCCTTGGGGAGGGGGTTTCAGGCCCACCTGAGGCCATTTGGCAGGTCCGGCAGGAGGCGAAGCGTCTGGAACCTCTGAGTGAGTTCACCTTCCACAGCTGCCACTCTCCTCCCTGGGTGTAACTCTACTGAGATGGATAAGGATTGATTTGCCCAGAGCTCTCCCACCCCTAGTTTGTCCTGCAGACAAGGGCAAGATTTGGGAGCATTTCTTTCTGGCTAAAACCTCACTGGGCAGAAGGAGCTGCTAGCTGGGAGCTGCTCCCTGGTCTGAAAGAATGCGCCCAGTTCCCACTTGGAGGCATAGCTGCCAAACGCTGCAGCCCGCTGTACCTTTGACGCCCTTGGCCTCGTCCCCTCGGTCTAATATTGTGAAACGGGGGCTCTCTGGAAACCAGGGAAGGCTCAGGAGTTGGATTATGGCAGGCAGGCCGCAGCTTGAGAGCAGGAAGGGCCAGCATTCCTCTCCCCCCAGCAGCTCGCTATGGGAAGCAGCACAAACGCAGTTCTTCAGGCCCCTAGGCAGCCAGCTGCCCCCTACACAGGGCCCCAGTGACCCAGAATTCGACACTCACCTTAGACCCATCACTTGCCCAGTCAAAATACCTCCTGTCAGGAAGATGGAACTGCCCATCGCCATGGCCCCTCGAAGGTGTCTGGGAGCAGCTTCACCTATATAGAGAGGCTGCACACAGAGTCCAATGCCTGAAAACAGAAGAGGGTCTTAGGAACAGGGTTTCTCCCATACATTTCCAAAAGGACCTGTAGTGGAGAGGCTGCCGCTAATAGAAGGAAAGCACCATTGTCCTCAATAAACTGAACACCTGGTACAGGTCGGTCTCTCCCAGGAAGCACCTGATTCATTAACTAGGAATGGATCCGGAGACAAAATCCAAATGCTTTACCTGTATTCATTCCGATCAGAAACCTCCCAACGATCAGCAATTCAAAGAGCCCCGTTGGGAAGCTGGCCCCCATCAGGGTAGCAGCTAAGAGGGCAAGGAGGTTATTCGTCAGCAGAGCTCCTTTCCTGCTGAAGGAGAAGGGAGTCAGAAGAGCCACTGAGGAAGGGAACAGAGGAGACCCCAGAACAGGTCTTGACGGCTGCGAGAAGGTTGGCCAGCAGAAAAAGCGGGTGGTGACTCTGGGTTTCCAAAGAGAGGAGGGTTCCTCCCTGCAGGGGCTTGGTGGATGGCTGTCATTTGCTCAGGCTCCCTTCCCACCCAGCCACAGCATGGAATCCATCCCTGGACGGAGCAGTTCCCAAGGAATGTCAAGTCAGGCCAGGCCCTCGCTCTCTGGCAAAGACAAAGGATAGGCGGGGGCCTGTCCACTTCCTTCAACTCTTTGGAGGAGGAGGAGGAATTGCCCAAGAGCAAACGAAGCATGCCTCTAGGAATGATTATGCTCACCTGCCCAGCCAACCAGCCATGATGCCCCCAAGGTGAGCCCCAAAGAACCCGCCTAGGGAAAAAATAGAAGCAATGGTGGACCAGAGAAGAGTCAGCATGGTGGAACTCAGCTTGGTCTGGTAACGGCTCTGCCAGGTATCATTGAGGAACTTGTGAATGTGCTGAAAACCCAAAAGGAGAACAATGTGGGGGATGGTAATGGTGGTGCTGCCTACTTCCCATTGCCAGTGTGGGGCAAGTGTTTCAGCCTCCTCAGCTAAGAGTTTTACACAGGCCAGAAAGAGGCCAAATGAGTTGCTAGGAATCCATCTCTTTGCTTCCTTCCCCATCTTGGAGACCTAACCTGTGACATGCCCCACCTGCTGGCTGGGGAATTCTGGTAGGTGGAATCCCCAAATTCCTTAATGGCCAAGGTTGAGAAACACTGGGCTAGAGATGACTGCAAACACGTTCAGGGAACAGTCAGCTGCCACCGAAGGATCTAGCATGATATGCGCCCAGCGGGCAGAGAATGGCCATGGACTCCTTCCATTTCCTCCAGAGGCCCTGGCTGCAGAGGTCCTCTTTCTGAGGAGATTCCTTGCCCCTCTTCCTACATTTCCTGGGCTTGCTAGATGCTTCTCACAGAAAGCTCCGAGGCACCTCTGGATTTCAATGCCATTTTGTGAATTATCTGTTTATTAGCCACTTGTCTGAAATGATATAGGGTCTCCTGCTTAAGCAGAGGGTTGGACTAGAAGACTTCCAAGGTCCCATCCAACGGTATTATGATTGATCTCCTGAACTGCAGCTCAGCCTGTCAGTCTCCACCTGAGTGTGACCTATGCATACGCATGTGTTTAGCACATGCTGTTGTCCCTCCATGGTTACTTCTGTTTTTAATTGTCTTAGGAAGCATGAAACACTGCATTAAATCAATCTTGCACAGTTTAATTAGTGAGGGAATCAGCTGAGACAGGAAGTGTCAGCTGCCTTGGCACCAGACCCGCTTGGCTTTGTTGCTCTGATCTTTACTCCAGGGAGGCTTATCAAGTAGTGCTGGGGCTGTTACTCCAGGAAAGGATGGCCTCTCACGGCTTGGCATTTCTCCCCCAAAATGGCTTGATGAACCAGAATGGGGGACCATAGCAGAAGGGGGTTCAGTTGCCCTGCTAGCGATGCCCACACAGTATTCCTGACGATGTGGCAGATATTTGCTCCCAGGCCTTCCGGGATCACGTCTCTTGCATCCAGGCAGAGCATCACTTATGCGGGTCCTGGGAGCCATTCCATACCTCCTGCCATTTCCTTCATCATCAGGCAATGGACCTTGGGCATTTTCAGCCCAGCTGGACATGGAGCCTTTTTCAAATAAATCATGGACAATGGGAAGTCTATGTTGGTTCATGCACCCTTCCACCCCGCTTCCTCTGAGTTGGGTAAGTGTGAAGAGAAGAATCTGTAGCAGAGAGGCCACAAACAGCCCTTCAAGATGCTTTGGAGGTCTTACCTGAGTGGGGGCACTGATGAGAGAAACGTTGTATCCGTACTGAAAGGTCCCTCCAATGCCAGCTGCACAAATGGTACCAAGGAGGGTCCAGGTTGGGAGCTATAAAAAGAGAAAGTCCCAAATGCCATGGTCAAGGAGGGCTGGACTACTGGAAACCGACAACTATGAGCGCCCCATTCTGGCTCAAGCAAAAGATGTTTGGGTTTGGCAGGTCATAAGCTTGCCAGACCCATTGGGAGCCATGGATGGGTGTGGGGGATGGGGGAGGGTAAGCCTTTTTAAAAATCTGAGCTATTGTTTTCCCCAGCCAAGGAAGACAGGAGGAGAAAATCACAGCTTGTGGGAGGACCATCAGTAATAGCCTAGGCCGGTGATGGTGAACCTATGGCACGCGAACCCATGTCACCAGGCACATGCAGCCTTGCCGGTTTGTCTTTTGGGTTTCTGGCATGCATACGCGTGGAATGATCAGCTGTCCGTGTATGCAGCAGTGCCAAAAACCGGTGTGCACATGTGTGACGGCCAGCTGATTGTTGGGTGCGCATGTGTGCCAGAACCCAGAAGTTTGGCTTTTTCGGAGGGCGATCCCTTCGTGCGTGCAGCAGTGCCTAAAACTGGCCTGTGCACGCACGCTGCCCAGCTCATCGTCATGTGCACATGCGCGCTAGAACCTGGAAGTTCGGCTTTTCCAGAATGCGGCCCCAATGAGTGTGCGTGCAACATTTCCACGCAACCTTTTCGGCACTCAGTGCTGAAAAGGTTCACCATCACTGGCCTAGGGTTTCCAACTACAAAGTAGAAAGCCAATAAGAATGTAACTTTTTTATATACATTATTAAATGGTAAACAAATCATAAGTCAAAACTGAAACAAGCAAACAGAGCAACTAATCAGTGGAAGAAGATCATGCTGTTGTTTCTTCTCCCACTCTTTGTGGTCATTTTTTCAGCAGCAACCTTCACACTCCATCCCATAGTAACTCTCCTCCTGGATCAGTCTAGACTAAAAGTTGGACACCCAAATCTCTTGCCTTTTCATACATGTGGGAAACTCCTTTGGCTACTGTGGGAGTTCTTGGATGGCAGGCAGAGCAGGAGGTGGAGGCAACCTCCCTTTTATTGCCAGCTAGAATATTTTTCAAAGGATAAAAGGTGGCAGTTAGAGGTATTCCCTCTTAGAAAATCCCAAAGCTTCAGCTGTTCCCAAGAAACACAGAGAAACTCATTTTGACATCTTTTCCACCTGGCTAATCCATGGAAAGTGATACAGAGGGAACCCCATGGATAATTTGCAGAAGCCAAAATTGAAGGTGAGGCCTGCTTCATCATTGCCCTGATAACTATAACCCTTCTATGCACCCCCTACCTTGCCCCCCAACATTTCAAGCAACCATCTTCCCAAGAGCAGACAACAATCCCATTACACCTGCTTGTAATAGTGCAGATGGATTGTCTAAAGTCACTGTACTTCTTTCCAGCATCCAGCTTTCTTTAATGCAGAGGCAATACTTACTCTGCCCCAAAGACCATAAGTACTATTCCTATCCACCTGGAGGCACGTCCGTTTTCTCTGGCAGGGGGCTGGCAAAAGCAACTGAAGAAATACGTGATTGAGCTGAGAGAGAGAGAGAGAGAAAGAAAAGACGCTCACAAGAAACATCATCCAGGGCTGTAACGGCTCCTTATAAGAACATGGGGAAGGGGGCATTTCCATTACAAGGCAGCAAGTCAGAGATATGCGTACTTAGGGGAAGGGAGAAAGGAAGAAAATATGCCCAGCATGGGAAAATGGCATACTCTTTCCCTCCTTCAGACGGGAGAGCCCGGGGCTTAGGCTTAGGGTTACATACAAAGTCATTAAAGGCGAGGTAAAAATCGAATAAAGGGACAGAACGGGGCCTCGCCGATCTCCAAAAACCCCTCAACCTCGGTTAGGACTTGGCTGCGGGTCGCCCGAAACCCCAATGCTGCGGCCGCAGGACGGCTCCGATGCCGGCCGGGGAACGGGGCTGGAGGCTCCCGGCGACCCGCAGCCAAAGGAGAGGGAGGCTCTCCCAGCGACACAGCTCCTCGGGCCGCTCGGAAAGCAACTAAGTGCCGTCCGGACGGGGGCCTTTCCCCCACGCCTCACCTGGCGCCGGGGACTCCATCGGGCTCCGGCCCCGCCGACCAGCGGTTGCCGCTCCATGCTCGCCCTCCGAGCCGTCTGAGCTACAGCCAGCCAGCCGGGGAAACAGCGGACTTTATGCCGG
>JANHFK010008937.1:214149-224221 GCA_036250565.1 Sibynophis collaris | reverse complement strand
GGGGGAGGCCTTTTCCTAGCTGGGTTGGAAGGATAAAGCAATTGGATCTGTGGGGGATGAGAGATCCTAGTGAGGAGATCTGAGGAGCCATTGTTTTAAAGGTTGCACTTGCTCCAGAATTTTGTTCTTCTTTGGAAATCATCACAATTGAGCTTTCCCCGTGGGAAGCCTCCACTTTACTCTGTGTAATCTGAAATGAAAGCCCATATCATCTAGAGCGTTTTGGGAGATGCTAGCACGTAGCTGGTCTTTTCTATGTTCAGAAACCAAGCGGGGGTGACCCTGGTTAGTACTGGATGGAAGACTACCGAAGAATCCTCGAGCTGTAGGTTAGACTTAAAGATAAGAAAGCATCCTGGAAGAAGACATTGTCAAACAGCTACCATTCGGTTGCCAAGAGAAATTAATAACTTGTTCATGCAGTTATCAATTAGCATAATATACTATATATAGAAAGACATGTTTGTTTTGATGCTGATGCTGGCATTGTAAACTAACAAAATATTGTGGACAACTGTCTATTTTGTAAGATGAGTTATCACTATAGCCAATTATTCACTTGCTTATGGTCATTAAAAGGCACACAGCATATGTGAAAACTTGCTCTTCCATAAAGAGCAAGTGACGTAGTGCCACACTGTTGGAATACATAGGCCCCAAGGATATCCGACTGTTGCATTCCCTAAAAAAAACCCCACCACCTGATACAGCCTGTTGGGAGAGCATCACATAATCTGCAGTATCTGTCAATGCTGCTGTTGGTCTTGCATCAGCATGTCTGTGTGCCTGAATTATAAAGGGAATTATATTTGTCATTTGTTTTTAATTCTTTCTCTTCCCCCTTTTCGCTTTCTTCTTGTTTGTTGCAAACAAATTTCCTAAAATTTGTAACTGATTTCAAGCACCTAAGATCTAATATCTGACAGTTGAAGAGATTCTCATCTTGCTATTTAATTTGGGTTGAATTTGGTTCTTAAGAAGATTATAGTCTGTTTTTTTCAATATCTAAAAATAAAATCTAATTACCCATAATTAAAACAACTTAAAATTTGTAAACCCCCCCCCTCCCACACACACACATAAATCTAAACGGTTTGGCAGCAAAACATTTTAAAAGAGTTGTGGAACCATTTAGGCAGATAGATAGTGGGATCCATTGGATGTTTTCAGATAAAGTTTAGAGAGAGTTGTCTGGAATGCTTAATTTGGATTTTTGTATTGATCTGGTTGTTAGATATAAGGATCTTAATTCCCGTTCCAATTTAGTTTCTAACACTAACATAATTTGTTTAATATATACCGTATTTTCAGAGTATAAGATGCACTTTTTCCTGCTAAAAGAGGGTGGAAATGTTGGTGCTTCTTATACACCGAATACAGCCATTTTTGGCCTCCCAAAACCCCACCCCCTGTGTCCCGTTTTTCACAAAAACTGGGAATGCAGAGACTTTGGGAGGCCTGCAGAGTGCTCCTGGGGGGCGGGGAGGGCAAAAACCTTTTTTTTTTTTGCTTACCTCTTTGAAATCTTGGTGTGTCTTATACACTGGTGCGTCGTATAGTCTCAAAAATATGGTAATACAAGTAGTATGATAATCCAAAATCAAGCAGATTATATAATGGCTTAATAAATTGTGTGAACCCAGCCAATAAAATACCACAAATGATATTTTTACAGTTGAAACTCTAACTTATCTTTAAAAGCTCCTATAATCAGTTGCAATACCAAAGTATTGAGTCATTGTTCCAAGCACTATCCAAACACTTTCCCATTTTTCAGACTGTCCCTTTACTTATTTAGCCCCATGTAGTTTCTTAATGAAAGGAATGTATCTTTTGAAGGAATTTATTGTCTCCAGACTCTTACAAAAAAATTATAACAAATTCTGTATAAATATATTGGGCATAGGCCTATTATCACATTAAAATATAAAGTTTAATAAGTGCTGGAAGTCCTGTAAAACATGAAATTAAGCATTTTTAAAACTCAGCTAAGTTTATTCCTTTTGATCAAACAACACTGTACCTGGTCATTCATATCTTTTTGCCAGGGACTGTCGGTACCACCTAATCATACTTTTTGCCTGAGGAAGAGTGGCATAAATTTAATCATTAAGCAACCAATAACAATAAAAACAATTTAAGTAATATGTCACATTTGCCATTTTGAAAATATGCAATTGTCCTTTGATAATAGAATGGTTTATTTTTTGCTTCTGTAGTTAATTTCAAGCAGTATATAAATCAGAAGCAAAGTAATTATCCTGGAATAAGATATAAAGAGCCATGTCTCAAAGGTACCTTTTCAAAAGGCAACTGGACTTGTTTTCCCTGTAGATGTTTCGCTTCTTATTCAAGAAGCTTGTTCAGTTTCTTGGATGAGAAGCAAAACGTCTTCAAGGAAAAACAAAGTCAAGTTGCCTTTTGAAAAAGCACCTTTGGAACAATCATGACCTGGATGACTGGGAATGTCCATAGACATAAAGAGCCATGCTTGATCAATCAATTTATCTTTGTTTGTTTTTTTAATGTAAGGGAAATGATTGCCTTAACTATTTCTAGAGTCTAGCAGGCTTTAATCTTCTGGAAATTCTTATTTCCAGAAACATAATATTTTGGTTTTGTACTCTCAATTGAGCAGAAAGGACAGTTGGAATATCTATTAGCTGCCATTTTTTCTCTAAAATTGGTAGCAAATGCATTGCATTCTATTATGAGATATCCCCAAATTTTGATGACCTGTTATATCTGTGACTGACTATTACAGCATTTCCTGTTTGGCTTCCCTAATTACATTTCTGAGTGCCACTTTATTCATCGGCTGTATATATAGATACAGGTGAAGCTGATGTTAAGATGTTCTTCTAATTGACTTAGTTTCTGAGGAATAGTTTCTTTCACTCATTCTTTGATATTCAAGTTATATGACATATTGAGAAACAAAAAATTGGATTAAAGTTATATGTATTTATGGATTATTTCAGAGGAGGTTTGTTCAAGTGAGCAATATTTAATCATAAAAGACTACATGCATTATTTAGCTGAGCAGATTTGCTATATGTAGTCTATAAGTCTGCTCTGGAAAATCCTCTAACTGCAGATTGACTTCAGGAAGCTGAGAAGGGACAATGAATTATTTTTCAGATACAATTTGGCTAACAGAATGAGACAATTCAATATCTGGGGTTAATAGAGTTTAAAATGATGTGATTGATTTGAAGCTGCGATCATATTGTCCATGATCCAGGTTGAGCTCTATGTCAAAGATTGCTTGAATTCCCACTACTTGTCAAAACAAAATTTTGAAAGTTATCTTCCTGCTGCTAAAATGTATTGTATTAAGAACAATATCCATCTTTGTGTCTCTTTTATTTGTGGTTATAAGAGATTCATAGAAATGGTTTTTAAGTATTTGCAGAGATTTAGGAAATGCTTAAGAATGAGAGAGTTACAAGTTGGAGATTTGTTTATTCTTTTATTCATCTTATTTATATAGCATAATGACTCCCATAGTGTTGCACTAATTGTAGAACAGAAAAACAGAACCTTTAATACCATCTTCAAACTTAGAATGCAATACTTTGATAGTTTGTGCATATACATATACCTTTTAGTAAGAAATTCCACTTCCTGTTCCTACAGCATCTAACATGAAATTGGAACAAAGAAGAATAGATCACAGTGGATATGAATAGTATAAGGCTTTCTGCATTTCAGCCTGGTTCTGATTTTCTTTTAATACTTAGGACACAAATCCAGGCAGCTTTTCTGCCTGTTATGTATTTCCATCACTTGCCTATAAAGTTGAGTCCATAAAGTTACTCAGTTACAGAAAGAAGGCATGTCACTCTGTCATTATAGGGTATCTGCTATTAATTAGGGTTTTTTCCAGTTATTTTGTGCTCTGTTTTTTTTAAACCTAGTTAGATTCCAATTCACAGCAAGCTGCCACTAATCTCTTCTTTTAACTATAGTGCTAGATCTGATTATCCTAGCAAATAATTGGAAGTGAAATAAAATTCTTGGAAATGTGGTTATGCTAAAAACTTGTATGGGGTGTAAAAGTAATGATTAGAAAAATTGATGGTCTACTACACAATTTTTTTTAACAATCTTTATTTGTCGGGTTCCCTTTTGTCTATGGATTTTTATTGCACACTAGGATTAAATTATTTTAAGCATTTGACTGTTGTCTGTCAATGTGAGATGACAGTTTCAAATCCAGTCCTTTTTTATCCTTTTCCCTTTTTCATTTCCCATGCTTTAATGGACACTTTTATTCTCATTTTTCAGGCTTGCTGGTAGGTGTCTGTTGTAATTATATTTCTTGTCAGGGAAACTCCCCTCTCTGTGTAATTTCCACACTATTGAAGAGCAAACTTCTCATTTTTTGGCTCAGACAAAAAAAAAATTGCTTTTACTATTAAAAAAAAATTTCTATAGATTTGAGGGACGTGAATATGAAATACACATTATATACTACTTAGATTTTTCCTACTGTTTAGGAATAACGATGGATAAAAGTGAGCTTGTACAGAAGGCCAAGTTGGCTGAGCAGGCAGAACGCTATGATGATATGGCTGCTGCCATGAAGGCTGTCACTGAGCAGGGTCATGAGCTGTCCAACGAAGAAAGGAACCTACTATCTGTTGCCTACAAAAATGTGGTTGGTGCTCGTCGTTCTTCTTGGCGTGTCATTTCCAGCATTGAACAGAAGACAGAACGAAACGAAAAAAAACAGCAGATGGGAAGAGAATATCGTGAGAAGATTGAGGCTGAGTTGCAGGACATATGCAATGATGTTCTGGTAAGAGTCTAGTAGCAATCTGTATTCCAGCACTTCTTAGAGTATATTATTTCTAAAAAATATTTGTAGCGCTGGGTCAACAGTATAAGGTTTATTCCTTGTTTGATTTAGTACAGTCCAACATATAAAGAGAAGTTTGTAATTAGTTTACTGAAAGAAATATTTTAAGGCTTACTGTAATGTGTAACTTATGCATGTGTATAAATTAAAAACACATAGTTTTTTGTTGTTAGTTGCGAAGTCGTGTCCAACTCATCACGACCCAATGGACAACGTTCCTCCAGGCCTTCCTGTCCTCTACCATCCTCTGAATCCATTTAAGGTCACGCCTACTGCCTCAGTGACTCTATCCAGCCACCTCAATCTCTGTCGTCCCCTTCTTCTTTTGCCCTCAATCTTTCCCAGCATTAGGTTCTTCTCTAGTGAGTCCTTTCTTCTCATTAGATGGCCAAAGTATTTGAGTTTCATTTTCAGGATCTGACCTTCTAAAGAGCAGTCAGGGTTGATCTCCTTTAGGACTGACCGGTTTGATTGCCTTGCAGTCTAAGGGACTTGCAGGAGTCTTCTCCAACACTATAGTTCAAAGGCCTCAATTCTTTGGAGCTCAGCCTAAAAACACATAGTTATATACAGTTAATAAAATCTGTGGAGATTTCCATTTGATATTTGGCAGATAACTATTCAGAATGGCTTTAAATGACCCATTTTTTCTTTGGGTAATTTTATTTGCTTCATCCACTTACCACTTAGTGGGTCAGTTACCCACTCATAACTTCTTGCAAGTGGAGAAAAAACAAATCGCTGGAGAAAACTCTAGTACTATGATATTACTTTCTGCCCCTGTATGAGGATTTTTGTGGGCTCTATATCCTCTCTTTCATTAGTTAATAAGAAAGACAATATAGCAAATGAAAAAGAGCATTTTATTGTATCTATTTTAGATACAAGTAGAAAATTGATTTTACCCAATTAAGAAATTTCACAAGAACCTAGGGATCAAGGGAATAGAGTTGAGGATTCTCACAGACCTCTAACTTGATCAGGCTACCTACGTTTTTCTGATGCTTCCATCCCATTAGAAGTCTCCTTTTCCCTGAACTTTTCAACTTGGTCATCCGTCTTCTCTGTGGACAACCAAGCTTTGAATCCCTTAGGTGCCTCTAATCCATGCTATAAAAGTACTTTTCATGGAAAAAAAACAGTGAACAAAAAAATGAGTGGTGTTTTAATTTTTTTGCAAATATAACAGAATAACAGAGTTAGAAGGGACCTTTGGGTCTTCTAATCCAGCCCCCTGCTCAAGCAGAAGAGACTATACTATTTCAAATGGTTTTCCAATCTCTTCTTAAATACCTCCAGTGTTGGAGCACCCATAACTTTTGGAGGCAAGTCGTTCCACAGATAGTTCTAACAGTGAGGACATTTCTCCTTAATTTTAGGTTGCTTCTCTCCTTGATTAGTTTCCATCTATTGTGTCTTGTCCTGTCTTCAGGTGCTTTGGAGAATAGATTGACCCGCTCTTCTTTGCAGCATCCCCTTAGATATTGGAGCACTGCTATAATGTCACTCCTTAGTCCTCCTTTTCATTAAACCAGACATACCTTCAATGTCTGGCAAACTTTGAATTTGTGGACTCTGAGCCTTGGGAGACTCCTGTGGGTTCTCGGACCACACTTTAAGAAACACTGCTCTAGTTCATGCTCTCATTTCTAAGTCATATTAGCTAAAAGTGGATATTAGCTAAGATATTAATGGTCTAGCCTTTTAAAATTCTAAAAGGGTTATGGCCCCAAAAAGATTCTCTAGCTTAAAAATCAGGGAATATATATTCCAATTCTAAAATTTCAGAGCCATTTCTTGTTGAAAAACCTTACCGATAGCCGTTACCTTCACATGCTGATTTTCAAAACTCAAGGTCATGTCCTCAAGAGTGTCCCCCAGCCTTATTGCTGGATTACAGCATAGTGTCAAAGATTATGTCTTGTTTTCATTGAAATTAGCTCCCATCTTTTGCTGTAGATTGAGTCACTGTTAGAAAAAGCATGACCCAACAAAATGGATGTTCTGTAGCTGTAAAAGGCTACCAGACCAGAACCTTTGAATTCAGACTTATTGACAACCTCTGTATGTCCTTGAAACAAACAGCCCTTGATTACAGAGTTTCCATGCCATTAACCCTGCTGTGTTATATGTACCCTATCTATGGAGTTCAGCCATGTTCCAAAGAGCGTCATGTCTAATTCTAGATGAAGTGCTATCAACTTTATTACTTTTAAAATTCCTCTAGGAGATACGTGCAAGGTGGCTATGTGGTATTACACACTGTTTGTACATTGTTTGTCAAACTATTTTTAAAGCACCAATACTTAGACCTTATGAAGCTGTTAAAATAATATTGAATATACACATATTGATTTTATTCTATATAATAGGCTTTTATCCTAGATAACTCTTTCTTTATATTGTGATTTTATATTTTTGTGGTACATTATTATTTGCTGATTTTTGGTCTATGCACTGCCCACATGTATAGCTCCATGACAGATAATTTGCAACTGAAACTAGTAGAAGTTAAATATTTATACTTCTTTTGAAGTCTTCATTGGTTAAACAATCCTGCAAAGAATAGCTAGGCCCACTAGCTAGGCCTTAATATTCTTCTACTATTTAGGATTAAGTTTGTATGCTCCACTGTTGGATACCTTCTTCCATTGTAGGTCAATAGAACAATGGATTTGCTGTAGTAGGAATAGGGGACCCTCCTATTCAGATATTTTCCCAAAGGAAATATTGCTAATCTGCAGCTTTGCCCTTGTTTATATTTTATTTTCCATCTAAAGAATTAACTTTTATTAACCTTAGCTAATGATTCTGAAAGTGAGTTGGGCTGGTTAGCAAAATGAATGGGAAGAGTAACCTGTCATTGTACATTTACATGAATGTCATTTTACTTATATTCCATTTCTGATAAGTCAGTAAAAGCTGCTAGTTGTGCTTGCTATGGTAGGTTACTCTAAATGTTACTACCATGTTTCCCCGAAAATAAGACCATGTCTTATTTTCTTTTGATCCCCCCAAAAGTGGCTAGGGCTTCTTTTTGGGGGTGTCTTAATTTTTTTAAGGTGCAGGAGGCCCCAAGTGCGGTCATCTCATGGCTGCTGGGTCCCTTAAATGCGGCCTGTGGATCAGCTGATCCAGCAAGGGCCGGGTGTTCTGTCTCTCTGGACACCTGGAGATGTTTCCGGCATTTCACTGGGAATCCTCCATGGGTAAAATCAAGTTGCGTGGCTTGCTCCAGCGAGAGGGGTGCAGGCCAGGGACTTGGGGGCCAGGGAAGGTGAGGTTCTGGGATGCAAAGGAAGAAGGGGCGATCTCCCCTTCCCTCTTCCGTCCTGCTGCAGAGCCACCATGGAGCTCGCTCAGGGCAGCACAACTGCTGATGAAGGGGGTCCTGGCAGGCCAGTGGCGAAGGAGGAGATTCAAAGGTTGTAGATCTGGGCTGAGTTGCCTCACACCAGGCAGGAGCAGCCCAGGAGTACTGCTGAGAACAAGGCAGCCAGGAGGGCAAACCCTGCAAGGGCAGCAGCAGCAGACCCAGCAGCTGGATAGAGGAGCCAATTCTGACAGGCCACATGGCTTTCTGCCTCATCGTAGCAGCAGCCTCAGCAACACCCGAGATCCAGGCCTGGCAGAGCGCAAACTGTGCTAGCCGCCTTCTCCATAGCCACAAGATGAGCTGCGGAAGAGAGGTGCCCTCAGCTGCAAGGTTGCCTGGCACTGTGAGAAGGGCTGGGGCTAGCAAGAGTGCGCCGGAAACATCTCCAGGTGCCCAGAGAGACAGAACTCCCGGCCCTTGCTGGATCAGCTGATCCATGGGCTGTGATTAAGGGGCCCAGGAGCCCCTTAATCACAGGTGACCAGGGAAGTGACCAGGGAAGGAAAGGGCTACCTCCTGTGCTGGCCATGCCCACCCCTTCATTAGGGCTTATTTTTACGGTAGGGCATATATTAGCCTCCCCCCCCCCCCCGTCCCACTGGCCCTGCCAAAGGCTGAAATTCTCCTCTGCCCAGCTGGAAGTAAAAACTGCTCCCGGCCCCCCAAACTCCTGCAGGCTGCCCGGAAGGCCATCAGGACTGAGGGTGGGTGAGAGTTCCACAAAAGGGCTGCCCTGCCCACCCACGTCTGCCCTAGATCTCCCCACGGATAATTCATGCCGCTTCCATCTCACGCTCTGGCCTGAATCTGCCTTTTTCAAACAGGAGCCGGACCCTCGGCTGAGCTTCGTACAGCAGCCGGGTGCTGCCTCCTCCCTTCCCCCCCAGTGCATAAGACCTCATCCTCTTGGGCGAGTGGGGGGGGAGGAGGAGGAGGACTGAGGGGTCCTTGGGGCTCTCTCAACTTGGTTGTTTGCTTGCAGATGTTTCATGACCCAACTAGGGAACATCATCTGTGCTGGTGAGTATGGAGAGGATGTCTGGATTTAGCGTGGTCTAGGATGCTCACGGTTTCCCAGCTGAAACTCTGCTTGGCTCCGTCTGTCTGTCTGTCGTGAGATTAAGGATGATGAATGAGATGAAGGATGATTAAACTCCTTAATCTTATAACACATGGATAAAAACGCTGGGGAATTTCTGGGGGCTCAGAGCTCAGGCCCATCAGCCATTAATAGACACATAAACCATATTTACACCCCAGTCAGTAAGAAGCTATGAAGAAAACAAAAACACTAGAAAACATCTCCTCCAATCAACAACCAGATAAGGAGGGATTAACTCCAGGCAAACAACCGGGCAGAAAACGCTGTAATCAAGGAAGCGCCAAGGAGAAGACCACAGGCCCCAACACGGGCAGGGAAAGCGAGGCTTGCAAGCAGGGAGCCAGCCCAGACTCACAGCGGTTCTGCCTAAGCTCTGCCCTCTAAGCCTTCTGCTTCAGGAATGCTATGCTCCGTCTCTCTCTCTCGTCTCCCGCCCTGTGCACTCGTGGGGAGAGTTCGGCATCCCTGGGACACACAGCTGGACTGCCTTGTCCTACACTTACATGCCTGTCTCTGGGCGCCTCCCCCCGTCCCACCCCTCAAAACACAGCCCCAGACATGGCCTCCTCCAGGCTCCACCACAGGCTTCAGCTTAAACCCTTCTTGCCAGGTGCTGCCCTCCACCTGCAGGACCCCTCCCCCTCTCTGGGGGAGGTCTTTATATTTGGTCTTTATCTGCACGACAAAATCGCTCAGATTCAGAGTGGGCTGACCGTCGACGGTAGTGATC
>JANHFK010008937.1:129295-139548 GCA_036250565.1 Sibynophis collaris | reverse complement strand
TTCCCTGGACAAAGCAGACGCTTCCCCTACTACTGATGCTGGTAGAAAGAGGCAAAATTCTTTTTTCTTGCTTTTGGGCCCCAAAATCAGGGTGCGTCTTATATGCCGGTGCGTCTTATATGCCGAAAAATACGGTAATAAAAATTGATTAATTAAAATTTTGAAAATTACAGTTTTATAACATATGGGAGATGACCTCAGAAAGTGGCTGCAGTGATGGGTATGGCTATTCACTGAGCTCTCATTTCCCAGAAGATTTCATCCCACAGTGTCAATATTTTGGACAGCCAAGTCCATCCTGAACTAAGATTCTCAAATAAGCTTCTCTAACCAGGTTTATTAAAAGGATAAAAGTTACAGAAATCTCAAAACCAAATGCTTCACTCCCCAATTTATTTCTTATTTTACTAGGGCATACTTTTCTACTTTTTCCTGGTAAGAGCCTTCTGTGGAGAGATAGCTATCTGCAGATAATGGAAGAATTTGCAATATTTTTGAAGCCATCACCGCTACCTGAGGCACTCACTCTCTTATCAACTATAGCACCCAGAGTGTTTGCTACCACCCAGTAGAGTATTTGTGACATACAAAAAAACAGAATTATTTGAAAAAACTCAGATGGGAAAGGCATTTGGTTAAGAGCATCAGGGCAGTGCTGTGAGGCAGAGGTTGGGGCAGATGATACCTCACCTTGCGTCGGACTCCCAGCTCAATCCCAAAATCCAACTGCTTTTTAACTGCAGCAACTTTAATATACATTGTTGGAGCTGGAATATCATGGCTGATTCTTTGAAATGTTGCACTACTTTCTAGGTAGACTGGCTCATTCAGAGAGTAAGCAAATCTCGTTTGTTTTCTCCCTATGCATTATAGTTCTGTTCTTGTTGAAAGTCTTAAGAAACTTCCTCAGGTCCTTTACACAGTTACATTAAAATCAAGTAGGGCTACATTAAAATGAAACAGAACTGTGTAATGAGTTGCCTGAAACCTCATTGTATGAACAGCTATGAAACTGTAATAAAAAGTTTACATTTGTGTGCTACTTTAATTTTTATTTATTTCCAAAAGTAAATAAATAGTCCAGCAATATGATACAACTTTTTAATATCTGGTGGTACATGTGTATTTATTTATCTGTAAAAGGTTTCTCCTGTCCAGTCAAGTCCAACTCTAGGGGGCGGTGCTGATCTCTGTTTCTTACCCAATGGAGCCAGCATTGTCCAAAGACATTTCCGTGGTCATATGGCCAGCATGACTATATGCCGAGGCACACAGAATGCTATTACCTTCCCACGGAAGTGGTAGCTATTTATCTACTTGCTTCTGTATGCTTTCGAACTTCTAGGTGGGCAGGAGCTGAGGCAAGTAATGGGGGCTCACCCCTGACTGTTCCAGCTGACAAGCTCAGCATCTTTAACCACTCAGCCATTAGGCCCCTCTTATTTATCTGAATAATATATAATCTGGCAGGAGGGATCTTGAGTAAATGGCTTGTCCAGTTCTTTTAGCCTAAGATGCCAGGAAACAAGACACTGCTGACTTTCATATATTACATCAAGTCAGGATTCCTGGTGAATTGATCAAACATCTGTTTCTTCAAATTAAGATTGTTTAGTAAAGACTAGTTCTGGGCAAACTTATTTGCGAATACCTGTTTTATAGTTGCTGAGATCTGAAATTTCCAGGTTATCCCTTAGAATTGGTCAGTCTCTCCCTTTTTGAAATAATAAAAATGAAAAATAGCTGGACTATGTTTTCAAACTAAAGAACCAGTATCTCTACCACTATTTTAATTTAATTGTTGAACAGTGCCTTCTCACATCATGGAAATGTCTGTTGACGAGTAATCCTTAGCTTTAGAAGCATATCTCAACTCTGGAAAAAGCTTAAAACAAAAAGAAAGGGAGCTTTTGCCTTAGGCCTTCAGTGTGGGAGGACAGTTTAAGTGATTGGACAGCATCAACTGTTAGAGTGGTAGGAAAGGTGCAGGAAAATGGAGCATTGAATTGAGGGGAGAAATTGTGAATAAGAAAAGAGAAACAGCACAAGGATTTCTACTTATTTTCTCGATGGAGGTTTTTGTGTGCATGTATGTACTATATTTGCATTGTGTTTTGGAAGTACGAGTGGGGAAAATGGGTTTGTGAGTGAACCTTGTATTGGGCTAAAGCAGAGGTATGGAACTATGGCCCTTTTATGACTTGTGGACTTCAACTCTCAGAATTCCTGAGCCAGCATGGCTAACTCAGGAATTCTGGAAATTGAAGTCTCCAAGTCATAAAATGGGCCATAATTTCACACCCCCTGGTTTAAAGAATGGTTTATATTCCAGGACTTTTTTTGGTATGCAAATTCTGGACTGCCTGTGATAATCCCTATGTCTAACCACACCAGGTTAAAGATTCTAATAAAAATGTTCAAAAGATACACATTATAGTATGTGAAACACTGCAAGATTTCAAAAGTAAGTTGTTTTTCTTTAACAATTTGGACACATTGATTTGATCTTGCAGAGCAAACTCAGAAATGTGTGTAGGTGGCAATTTTCATGCAGAAATCCATCACTGTTCAAAACAATATCACATTTATATATGAATCATCTTGGTAAATAAGCTGGGAGTATTGATTATTTTATATCTTTTTATGATTCATTTTGCAGATACTGTTTTTGACACGTTTTACATGAATTCCATTATTTTGTAGGGCATATCAGTTTGACTTTATCCAGACCAGCATACTAGCCAGCATATTTCTAGAGTTACATGGGTCAGCTTCTTAGCAGATCACTTTCTTTTTCTTTTTTTTAAGTGCAAGAATGTAGAATGTTAACAATTGGGATTCTAGTTGGCCTTGCAATAGGACATGATTTTCATGTGAACATATTGTACCTAAAATATTACAGTACTATCCCTTATAGATTCCTCTATGATCATTGATGTTGTTTGGGAAGGTCTTATATAATAAAATAATCTTCCAGAGATTAATAAGAACTTGGAGTGATATTTCTTTGGTGGTTATGCTGATGTTGTGGAATTTCCATTAAGGGAAAATCAATCAACCAAAATTTGTATTTCTGAGCAAGCAGCGCAAATCTGGCACTGCAAATGCCAGCGAACCTTTGCATTTGTCCTGGACCAAGATGAACATTTTGCACTATGTTACAATTTGCTATTAAATAATGGTTATGAGTGTTGTGCTTTAGAAAAGCTTTTTATGAGTTTTATAGAAACTTCAAAATATATTGGGTAGATTGTAATTCTTTTTTTTTCCTCTTTTTTTTTTTTGCTTTAGTTCACAGTTGGTACACATTCTAGATTGCCATGTATTTTGCCTTTTGGGCTGCAGAAATTATGTTTTTAGTCCGCCTTATTATGTAAGAGCTTTAATATGACTTAAAAGAAGAACCATCAAAATCGGGAATATTGTGCATTGAAACTGATACAATAATTTTAGAACAGTCTTATGCATGTTAATTGAGAAGCCCAACCACAGTCATAACATATAAGTGCATATAAAATTGCAGACTAAATGCTTCAGTTGGCATTATTATACAGGTTCTAGATATCCATAAAACATAAATTGCATTGACATGGCGGATACCAAGTTTAGCAATCATAAATATCATGCAACAATTTTGCATTTTGTGGAAAGAGGAGTGGATTATAAGGGTGGGCAGCATCATGTAGACCTTTCTCAAAAATGTAGACCTTCATTGAAGGTTAATTTAACTATGAAAAATAAAAGCTTTTATGAAAACATTTTGTCCTTTCTTTTTTTTTAGTTTGGATAAATCTATTGAATGTTTCTGAGAGTGCTTTGCATTTTGTTCAGTGCATGGATTGTTGTTAAATATATGTGTACCTCATAATTGAATATTCATGGGAGCGAAAAGAAACTTGACATTCCATTCTCTCCACTATCTGTTGCCTTTTCCCCTTTCTCAGTTAATTTACAGCTATTCCATCAAGTTGTAGAGAAAGAGAAGCAAGGCCTCTTGAGAAGCATTGCCTCTGCTGAGAAACTCAGACTTCTGAATAATATTTTCCTTGTTAGCTCTGGATTGGTAACTTAAAAGGATATGTTTAAAATAAGAACTAGTCATAGAATGAGGCATTTATTTCCATAAGCTTCCACATCTCATGACAGAGAGGGCTATTGCTAATGAATATTGTAAAATAAATACACTAACTATATACAGTGTTATTTTTCCCTGCTCTTGAATGTTTCGCTTGATTCTTCTTGTCTTTGTGAAATGGAGATAATTGAAAAATTCCTAGTGTGTTATCTAAATGACATTGCATTATCTAAATGATACCTAAATATTTAAAATGATATTGAGACAGAAATCCTTGATAACATCAATGTGTTCTTAAAAATCTTTAGAATACAAGCAAAACAGTTGCTGAAATAGTTTAATGATTTATAAGTCAAACCCAATATTCTGTATTTGTTAAAATTATGTCTTTTTTCTAAGAACTCTACACTTCATATAGCATTATCTCCTCCCATTGTTCCCCCCCACAGTTACAATACTATGGATTAGTCTAGAGTAGATGGAAATTGGCTCAAAGGCAGCCATTCTCTGGCTAACAACAGTCTTGAACCAGGGTCTTCATCATCCTAATTCTACATGTTAATCACTGGCCTGGAACACAACTGTAATAATAGAATAACAGAGTTGGAAGGGACCTTAGAGGTCTTCTAGGTCCACCACCTGCTCAAGCAGGAGACCCTATACCATTTCAGACAAGTGGCTCTTCTCAAAAGCCTCCAGTGATGGAGCACTCACAACTTCTGAAGGCAAACGATTCCACTGGTTAAGTGTTCTCACTATTAGGAATTTTATCTTAGTTCTAGGTTGTTTCTCTCTTTGTTCGGTTTCCATTCATTGCTTCTCGTCTTGCCTTCCTGGTGCTTTGGAAAATACATTGACCCCCTCTTCTTTGTGGCAGTCCCTATAATATTGGAACATTGCTATCATGTCACCTCTAGTTCTTCTTTTCACCAGACTAGACAAACCCAATTCCTACTACCGTTCTTCATATATTTAAGCCTCCAGCCCCTAATCAACTTTGTTGCTCGTTTCTTCACTCTTTCCAGTGTCTCTGCATCTTTTTTATATTATGGTGACCAAAACCGGATGCAGTATTCTAAATGTGGTCTTACTAAGGCTTTATAAAGTGGTACTGATGCTTCACGTGAACTTGATCCTATCCCTCTGTTAATGCAACCTAGTTGTAATGTGTAATGTGTAGATGTAATGTGGGTTTTAAGGTGTAGAAATTGATACCTAAAGATTCTAATCTGAGTGATTTTAGGAGACGAATAGAATTAATGTATTCCCAATTTTCCTCCTGTTTTTAAATTAGGTTTGCCTGCTCCTCTTCTAAACCAGAAAATATATATGTTCTGTTACTAGAATCATCAAGCATTTATTTCCTATTTGAAAAATCCATCCCTGGTGGAAGTTCTTCTGCAATGTGGATAAGAGTACAAGAGTATTGGATGAATTTGCTTCTGACTGGACTTTACTCAGTAACTAATCATAGGGTGTGTCATAGTTCTCCAAGAAGCTCTGAGAAATGAAGCGAGTAAAATGACATCTATGGGGGAAGTGCAAAAGACACAAATGATTGGACACAGTATAGGATTATGGTGATAATAGCAGTGAAATGAAGCCTACTACATTCGCCAATAGGCTGATAGGACATATTTGCAGAATTCTTTGTGAATCAGATTTTTAATATTTACTTTCAATTAGTCACAAGATGGACATATTTGAATATTAAATTTGCTTAAATTGGGTTATTAATACATGAAACACCTTCTCTTCTGAATGAATAAATGTGTCTTTACTTGTAGGGAGAGATGAAACCATGCAGGCTGTCAGACCATCTTTCCTTGACTATTTTGAGCAAAAGGAGAAAGAGAATTGGCAAAATAACTATGGAAGGCAGGTATCTGAACGATGTTCCCCCGATTGGAGAGTTCCTCTGGATGGTGATTATGAATTCGTAAGTAAAATACTTTTGGCCTGTTCTTCAATTATAATTTCTTCTGTTTTTACTGATATGGAAAGAAGTAGCTACTTCAAAGGCAAGCTTGAAAAGCAACCAGAAAACACTTTAAAATATTTAAAAATATAAAGAATGTTTATTTAAAGCATACAATTTAAAAACATTTAGAATGCAAATAAAATCAACACATTGTTCAACATGCTTATTTTCTGATTATATTATGGCTAAATAATTCAGTTACTGTGAAAATAGTATACAGATTGTCCTTAACTTACGTCCACAATTGAGCCTAAAAGATCCATTGCTAAGCAAGACAGTTGTTAAGTGAGCTTTGCCCCATTTCATGATCTTTCCTGACAATTATTAAGTGAATCACTGGAATTGTTAAGGTAGCAAAAAGAGGTTGTTAAGTGAATCTGACTTCCCCATTGACTTTGCTTGTCAGAAATTTTCAAAATGGGATCACATGACCTGGGGACAAAGCAACTGTCATAAATACATGCCAGTTGCCAAGCATCTGAATTTTGATCATGTGACCAAGGGGATACGTCATGTGAAAAACAGTCATTTGAAAAACAGTCATAAATCACTTTTTTCAGTGCTGTTGTACCTTTGAATGGTCACTAATTAAATGATTATAAGTCTGGTTGCTAAATGGGTACCATTATTATGACAATTGTTGTTGTTGTATCTCTCAGTAGCATATTTAGGGGACATATTCTAGACTAGTGATGGCTAATCTTTTCCTAACCAAGTGCCCAAAGCACGCACCCAACCCCCCAAAATGCAATGCACACATGGCCCCCCAATACATGCATGCACGCCCTGCATGCACCCCTCCTGTGCATGCGCACACGCACCCCTGCATGCACGCTGCCCCCACGCATGTGCGACAGAGATCCGAAGACCAGTTGGCTGGTGGGAGGCACGCACACATGCGCAGTAGAACTGGACTGGGACAACGGCTCATGTGCCATCAGAGAGGGCACTGCGTACCACTTCGGGCATGCATGCCATTAATTCACCATCATGGTTCTAGACTCTATCCCAGCTGTAAAATGCTGCTGGCCGGATGAGTCATGCGCTGGCCACGCCCATGCCCGGTTTAGCAAAGGGGGGGGGAGTCCTCATATGTCCTGTGACGCTGCTGTGATGCTGCAAGTTTGACAGCCCTGCTCTATCCTATAATACATTTTGAAAAGATGCAAAAATAAGAGGACCTAAATTTAACTGACTTGGTTTGTTTGGGCTGTTACAGTGTTATTTGTCTTCTATGAACTAGTTTTAATTAAAACGATCTTCAGGCAAATGAACCTGAAGCTATAGTAATCATCTTGTTATTGAATGTAGATTTTTAGCAAGTGTTTCTTGCAGCATTTTTAATACAGTTTTTCTCCAAATCATTCCTTCAAGCCATACTAAAGAAAGAAAAGTGGCCCAAAGCAACCATCAGTTCTGGGGCACAATTGACAGCTCACGAATATTGGGCTCTTCTTTTTCAGCTGATCATAAGTTTGACAACTTTGGCTTTTTAAATCTGATTTAGATAGTTGTAACAAGAGCTAAGCACAAAAGATCCTGGGCCTGGATTTAGTTGCTTTCTATTTCCTTCCCCATTCTTTTTTACTTTTTCTCTCAGCCCATTCTTTTTAAATTGTAAACTTGAGGTCAGGGACTGTCTCTTGTTTTTATTGATTTGTAAGCCTTTCTGGGAGTCTTTGTGGCTGAAAGGAAGGTATGAATGCCATAAATAAATAATTACTTTGACATTGACAGAGCTTGGAAAATCATCCTAATTTTGTATACCCTTGATAGATTGTAAGAAGCTGGTGTAAGAAGTTATATATCTGTGTTGACAAGCCAAGTGCTTAAGAATCTGAATAAGATTATTGTGGTGCTTTTGATCCTTTTGATATTTATGTGGATAAATTTCTTTTGTGAACTGCAGAATTTAATCTGTATATCAAATCAGATTTCTGGTTGCTCAGACTGTAATTTTTATTAACACTTGGGCAGATCTGCTCCTCCAGACCAGGGATTTTACTTAGAAGTTTTGCATGAAAAATCTTAGCATCTCTTCCAGAGTCATCTGCCTTTCTTAGAGGTGTCATTCACCACTTAGTGCTCAATTTAAAAAAAAACAGAATTCTGGTTGACCTAAATTGTTACTGAAAGAAATCTGTTGTTTAAGATGTTGCCATGCTCTTGTTATATTATGTATACCACTTCGATGGGAAGGTAATAGATAGCCATGCTGGCCACATGACCACAGAAATTGTCTTTGGACAACTGGTTCCCTTGGCCAAGAAACAGAGTTGAGTATTGTGCCTAGAGTAAGACATGAAACCTTTACCTTTACTTTTTATAGCTGATAGCTAAAGAAATACAGCAAAACTTTAGCATGAAAATTTGTAGGTGATAAGTGTTGGGTGGAAGAATTCTGTGTATAGAATTACTGATTACAGTAATGAAGAGCACTTGTAGTAATTTAATAGTAAGACTTGACTAGCATTATATCAGGTTATGCAATTAGTGACACTTAATTGCACAACCTGACATAATGCACAACCTAGTCAAGTCTTGCTATTAAATTACTACAGCGTTGCAGTTTGAACAAATTATTTTACTAGGTTTTGTTGATAAGTGTTTCCTTCCCATCTTTCCTAAACTGCTCAGATTTTTATACCACAGAAAAGTTTTATATTCCATTTCTAACTTCTTTATGATTATTTGGCCTACTCATTTTCATTTTTAAATTGGGAGATGTCAAAGAGATGGAAGAGGATTGTGAAACTCAGTACAGGTTTACTCAAAATAGTGATGGAAAAAAGTATTCACTGTGAATATTCATGCTTACATGTGCACATGAACTTGGAAACTATAATTATTACCTAATTACCTTACGTTCTGTTTAACAAAGTAGTTTCAAAAGAGGATTTTTTCCATTTCATTTCCCTCAATGTAACCTGACAAAAATATTTTTGGGAAATGCCATTAAGAATAATTGCCTTCATTTCTAGAAAATTTGTAGCCCTTGAAACACATTAAAGACTGCTGGGTTTTCTTTTATTACATTTCATGTTTTTAAAAAAGTAGTTTCCTTTGATTCAATTTAAACCCCTGGACATTTTTATGTAGTTCTCTTGACAGGATTTGTTTGCTATTAATCTAAGCCTTTTTTCACAATCGTTTTTTGACATCTCATCTAGCTTTCAGCTTTGAGGTTCCCTGGAGATTTCCACCCAAAAAATCAGCAAAGTCACTTAGATGCCATCAACTACCAAATTCAAGTATTTTTATTAGAGATCTCTGTCCTGAATCCAAAGATTTTTTTTTACTGTGATATACTAAACCTCCTTTTAGCAAAAGAGACCTCCTCCCTCTCCCCCTGATACACTAAACATCTTTTTAGGATGTCATCCTATAACTGATTTTTCCGTTTACATAAATGCTGTAAATGCTAGACAGCTTCAATGCTACATATTACTTTTAATTCACCTTTAACAACACATACTAAATACTGGTCCAACTGCACAAATTCAGCACTGGTCTGGTGTTTCCTGTGGCAATGCAGCACTTCAGATTTGAAGGAGAAATGTGGCTTTTGATTACAGGGAAGCACCCGTATTGCATCTGTCAGCTACTGCTTCAGGAGAGGCATCCTTTCTTTTGGATTGAATGGCTGCCATCCACAGTTGCTACAGGATCCTTTAAGGAATTGCTGAGACATGCCAAGTGTCATGCTCTGAAATACATGCTTCGTTCTGTGTAGAGAGCCATAGAGATGGCCTTGAAGGGAATATGCAGAAGCAACAAGGGCAGGGACATTCTTGAAGCCCAAGGGAAAGGACATATTGTTAGGAAGAGACTTGAGTGACTCATTCCTGACTAAGCAGACTAGCAACAGTCTATCTCACTAAAATGCAGTTCTGGCCTTCCCATGGAACCAATTTTCCTATCTAGTCTAGCTCATAGAGCTACTACTTCAAATCCAAAGCTTTTTGTAGTCCTAGTGCTGACTACATTGAACATTGTAGAGCTAAGGTGCGGTTGATATTTTTAAATGCACAGCAGTTATATTAAAAAAAAAGTCATTTGTGCTCTTGTTTTACAAAATATTGGAAGCAATGTACACTGCTCAAAAAAATAAAAGGAACAGAAAAATAAGACATCCTAGATCTGAATGAATGAAATATTCTTATTAAATACTTTGTTCAGTACATAGTTGAATGTGCT
>JANHFK010008937.1:73668-83753 GCA_036250565.1 Sibynophis collaris | reverse complement strand
GGGAAGGCCGTTTTTGCCCTCCACAGACTCCTAGGGCCTTTGGAGGGCAAAAAACCAGACCCTCCGGTCTCACCGTAAGTTGGAAAATGGGTGGTTTCTGGCCTCCAGAGGGCCTCCTTATGGGTGTGGGCACGCACGTGCGACCCCCCTCTGCCCCCCCTCATTCTGGCACCCGAAGCAAAAAAGATTAGTCATCACTGGCCTAGATGTCTTAAGGCTGCCCAGTGTAGAATTATGGATAAGATGAAAACAATACTAAGTGAACATGGCAAAAAAAGACAGATTGCTATGGCAAGTTATGTGCAAGTGACGAAATGCTTAGATTGATAATTGGTGAATACTTTTCAATGTAGCACTAGCACTTAGACTTATATACTACTTCACAGTGCTTTACAGCCCCCTCTAAGCAGTTTACAGAGTCAGCATATTGCCCCCAACAATCTGGTCCTCATTTTACCCACCTCAGAAGGATAGAAGGTTGAGTCAATCTTGAGCCGGTCAGGATCAAACTGCTGGCAGTCAGAATTAGCCTGCAATACTGCATTCTAACCACTGCACGACCACAGCTCTTCGTGTAACTTCAAGTGTAATTCCTCACTCTATCCAGCCTACTTTTGTGTACCTTTAACTAAAGACTCTTTTTCCTGACAAAAGTTTCTGTCATGGCCACATTGGATCCCGGTATGTAGTAGTAGTAGTAGTTCATCCAATGGGGATGGCACATCTCCCCTGGAATGTCTGGAGAGTCCAGGGACTGAAGACGATGCTGTCCCAGGGCCCTCCAGCATTGGGGGAGATGGTCAACCGGAAGGGGAACTTCCTGCCTTCACACAGGGGAGGATTGGCTGCAGACAGGCAGTGGTGATGACAGGCAGCAGATTCCCTCTGATGAGGATCAGCTGCCTCCCCCAAACGATCCAAGGGCACGGAGAGAGGAGCAGAGGGAAGGTCAGAGGAGGTCTGTGAGGCTGCTGGTGAGGAACATCAACACCAAGGTACATCTGGCTTGAGCTGATTTAATCAGGCTGGTGGAGGGTGTCTTAGTTGGGAACAATTGTTTTGCTTTGGCCTGCACTTTTCTGACCTTCAGATCATGTTTCTGTCCTGTGGTCTCCGATTTTGCTTGTGGACTATGGATCTTGCCTTGTGGACCTTGAACCATGTTTATGACTTACGGACCTTACCTTGTGGGTGTTGCATCTTGTTTTTGGACGATGGACTTCCTCCTCACCTTCTGAAGCAGCTCTGGTGACTATTGGCTTTAATTTGTGGGACTGTGTTGCATTGTCTGTGGGAATGTTTGGGGTATAGCTTTACCAGCCATTGTAGGGCCATTTGTTGTGGGACTTTATTGAAGCCTGCATATGTCTAGGTGACCTGGGTGGTAACAGTTTAACATTGATTTTGTTGCTGGCATTTCTCATATAGTTTAATCTGTTCCTCTTAACATTGTTAAACAACGGCTTTCCTCTAGTGAAATATATTGAATGAAATAATGACTAATTCTAAATAAAAATGTGTTGAAAGATGATTTTGCTGCAAATATTGTGACTGAGACACAGATGGATGAAATATGAAAACAAAAACAAAAACTGATATATTACAAAGCAGTGAGACTGAAACAAAAACTTACCTCCCAACAGACTGACTTAATTTTCTTGCTGAATTCCTTTTCCTAAGGTATTCCACGCATTTATACAACTATGTTTAAACCAATATGGCAACCAGTGAAAAACTGCATTGGCTATATCTTCTTAGCAACCAGTTGTAATTTGAGGACTATCTGTAACTCAAAATATACTGCACTGAAATTGTTCAGCGGTTCAAGAAATATGTGACTTGTTTTCTGTAGGACTCCAAAGACTTAACTCTTTGATAATATATTTCCTGACAAGTTTTCTCCTCTCAAACTATTATACTCAGTTACTCTACTTTAGACTCTCTCTGCTATATACTGTAACTATTAAAGGCAAACTATCAACCATATCCAGAATGAGATATCAGAGCAAAATATCCAAATGTAAACTACTAATAAGTAGTGGGCTACCATAGGGCTCTTCCATTTCTAGTTATTTAGATTGGGAGAAGCCATCTTTTGGCAGGCAATAAGGCCACAGGGAGAAGGCACGGGTGAAATCCAGCAGGTTCTGGAGAACCGGTAGTGGAAATTTTGAGTAGTTTAGAAAACCGGTGGGAATGGAGATTTTGCAGTATCCTTCCCCTGCCACACCCACCAAGCCGGTAGTAAGAAAAATTGGATTTCACCACTGGGAGAAGGCATGTGATATATGCCTTCTCCCAGTGCCGGGACAGACGCAGAGTCTTCCAGCAGTGGCCGCTCTGGGAGTGCGCTTCCCGCTCTGTGGTTCCAACTCCATGTGGCTTCGGGAAGGCTCTATAGCAGGCGGCTGGGCCGATCACTGTCTTCTCCTCTTCTAGCGGCTTGCAGCTGGGCTTTGCAAGCCATTCTCTGTGTTCGGATGGCGGCGGCGGTGCAATTTCCCCATGCGGAACTGCAGCTCCCTTCACCCTTCACTGCCTCTCAGAAGACTCAGCAGCAAGCGGCTGGCCCGAATGGCATCCTCTCCGCTTGCAGCAGTTTGCAGCCGGGGTTTGGAAGTAGCAGAGGGAGCCATCCTCAATGCTGGGTGGGTGCCACATGGCGAGAAGTGCCGGGCGGCTGCTCTCATGCGAGCGGGACAGGAGTTTGCAGGTGAGGGGGATGGATGGAGGGATGGGAGGTGGCCGAGTGCCAAGAACGCTGGGGAGAGAGAGAACAGAGGCAGCTCCCGATCAGCTCAGCTGATCCGCGGGTCGCAATTAAGGGGTCCAGCTGCCATTAGTTGACCTGGGAAGGGAAGGGCTGCCTCCTGTGCTGGCCACGCCCACCCTGTCACTAGGGCTTATTTTCAGGGGTGGTGGTTATATTTATGGCCACCCCAAAAATCAGGGTTGGCCTTATTTTCGGGACATGTCTTATTTTCAGGGAAACATGGTATTGTTCTTGCTATTTTGAATGATTGTTTTTATGTATTTATTTCATTCTGTTATGCTGCTCAAGGTCACTTTTTGTGAGGTGAGAGGGAGGCTATATAAATGTAATAAAAAAATTAACCCATAGGGCCATAAAAAGGAGATAGGAAATATGCAGGGTAGATATTTGAACCTCTTGTCAGAGGGGCAAAATTTGAAGTATATGAACAGAAATGAAAACACTTATTTTCAGTGGCCAATGCAGCACGTAGCAATTAAAAACGAAGGGAGAAAATTATTTCTGTTTTGATCAGTAAACAATTACATAACTCTAGGACTCATATTTGTGAAGAGAGAGAAACCAAACATCTTTCATCTAATTACTTTTAGTGAAATTGAAACGTTTTCCCCATCCATCACATTGACATAGTTTAAATTCATTAAATCAGCATATACCCTCTAATCTATTTTAAGATTATTGCAAATGGTAGACTGTAGGGCTTTATAAATCACAGTAACAACCTTTCTTCCTGCAGAGTATAAAAAATTGTGCATATATTTCTATAAATATTCAATTTTAGACAAGCGTTCACTTTGAAAATGGTCTGAAAACAAATACGAATTTTGGAAACATTTTCATTGGTAGCAGCAGTAGTGGGTTCCTACTGGTTCTGTCCGGTTCTTAGAACCGGTAGTAAATGCAGCAGGAGGCTCCGTCCACCCACCCGGACGTCATCATGGATGCTCTCCGCATGTGCAGAAGCTTCTTCGCTCGCATGCACTCCTGTTGTGAGCCAGTAGCGAAGGTAAGTAGAACCCACCCCTGGGCAGCAGGTTAACATTTTTGAAATTAATAAATACAGGGTAGCCAGAAGGTGTGTATGAATATCTTGACTTTGATGTCTCCAAAGTGCAGTCTACCTCACTTCTCTCCCACTTCCATTAAATACTCAGGGAAGAAACCAGAAAGGAAAACTTCCTTCCTTCCCCCCCCTCCCAGGCTGGAAATTTCCAGTATAAATGAGTACTGGGAGATTAAACATCTCCAGTGATGAACTAAATGTATTTCATTAAGGAACGACAGCGCAATCACTTAGTTCCTGATGAATACATGGACATGTCCATCTAATCATTTTGGTAAAGAGTAATGAAATGATATGTTATTACTTTCTTCCAGGATATCTGTGTATTTCCTTACCTATCGTGTGTAGTCTGTCTAGTTTGGTCTAGAGGCCTGGGATGCCTGGTAGTGTCTCCCAATCAAGTACTAACCAGGCCTGATTCTGCTTAGCTTTTGAGCCCAGACAAGCTGGACAGTGGTGACACCTGCTGACACTTATCAAGTTGTCTTGTTCTGTGTAGAATAACAATCAAGTTAGAAACAGGAGCATACATTGGCGGAGATGATAGATTACCAAAATCCATAAATTATGTTCTTCTAAATATTGGGCTACAAATCCCATCATTATCCTGATTAAGTAGAATGAATTGGAATCCCGCAACATCTGGGAGGTCCAGTGCTCCATTCCTAACATAAGAGGTGTTGTGATGATTGGTATCCAGTCTGACTCTACATGACTATAATAATGAGGGATACAAGACTAGTTAGATCAAACTAAAGGCTCATGTTATTCAGTGTACTTTCTCACCGCAGGCAATCAAATATTTCCAGGATGCTCATCAACAAAGTAAATCATCATACTGATACATCTATCTTGCAATATGGGTTGTCAGCACTTTACTTCTTTTCCAATGACTATGACTGCACTTTTAGTAGCATCCTACCCCAAATTAGTGCATCGTAATAGAAGAAGTACATCCTTTTAATTTGTACCCTGAGCTTACCATCAAATAATTTTATTGGATGGCAATGAGAACAAGGTGTGAAGAGGGAAATGGGAGAGCAGGAAAGGGAAGGGAAATATTTATACCATCCTATACATCATGCATAGATTTGTTAAGAGTTGGGAGTGCAAAATCAGCCATAGAGAATTATGTAACACGATCATGACTTGTGCTCCAATCCTTCTTCAGCACATCAGCCATTACAATCTCTCCTATTTATCTTCTATCAGCTTTGGATTAATTTAAAATCTTTCTAGGTTATGCTGGTAGCTTCCATGGTTTCCATCAGACAGGCATTTTATAAGGCAAGTTAGAAGTTATTTCACAATCTCAGTTCTGTGGAAACATTATTTGTCATAACTTTACAATCAGTATTTCATTTCTTTGGCAATCTTTGAAGATAAATTATGAATCAGAACATTGAAATGTCTGGGGGAGAAAACAATACTGAATATGAAAAAGTTAACAGTGTGAAAATATTTGGTTGCATCATGTAGACTCAGAATATGTGATGAAGATTAACTGCAGCTATTGAATGTCAGCTGAAATAAAGCTGTGTTTTTAAAAGTATAATTTGCATATTTATTAGATTCCAAACTTGAGTTTCCAGCCCAATCCAGGTACTTGGATGTCTGCCTGTAAATTACAGTGTGGGATGTGGGATACTAGGACTATTATTGCTAATAAAACACTCAGACAGAAAAGCTTGTGTTGATGATCTTTCTTTCGTTGCATTGAAAGAATGGAATATAGATGGAATCTTAAACTATTTTGTCCATTTTGCTCCAGATGTCTCTTGGCAGACTGAGATTTGACTTAGTTATAATGTATACTGGCTTGGAAGAATGCTGAAAATCCCGATGCATAAGGTCAGTGCATATTCTGCAATGGCTCAGGAAGAGGTTACTTCATACATGCTTTTGGAACAGATCACTTTTAATGAATATATCCATAATGGTGTAGTTAAGGGTTTTGTTGACCATCTTGCTACCAATTTGCCTTTTTTTTCTGACACCAGATACGTAAGTCTTCAATTCCCAATCATTCAGTAGACTGGAAGGATGTTCCTGGTGAGATCTTCATCTCTCTGGTAAACTTCACTGAAAGCATCAGATTCTTGGCTTGGGTAATTCTCAGAGTCCTCTGGTTCCTTCTTGTCACTGTTCCGCACAGCAGCTTCAAGGGCCTTTTGCCGGCGATAGAAATGGGAGAACTTATTGAAGATAATAGTGATAGGCAGTGCCACAACCAAAATCCCACCCAGGATACAACCAGAAGCTGCTAGCTTGCCGGCGACAGTCACTGGTACCACGTCCCCATAGCCTACAGTTGTCATGCTAACTGTCCCCCACCACCAGCAAGCGGGAATAGTGTCAAAGCCAACATCTTCCTCCTTTTCTGCCGTGTAGGCTACTCCAGAGAAAACAGACACCCCAACAGCCAAGTATAGGAGAAGAATTCCCACTTCTCGGTAGCTATGCTGAAAAAGAAAAGATAAAAAAGAAAAACATATGGAGGTAGGTAGTTAAGATCGATAACTAAAAATAGTATGAAAAGAGACCTCATTGTTTCATTCCTGGGTTGCCTACGCTTTGAGTTTTATCCCTTACTGTTTCTATAATATCAGACCACAGTTGACTAAGATCATGATTGAAACTTAGAACAGAACAATATTTTGCCTTAGCATGTTTCCAATAATCTCTTTCATTAAAAAAAAAAATAGCACAAAACAAGAGTACTTTAACACCAGCATTATTTATCAATTTTCTTTCAATGGTATGTGCACAAGCACATCTGGATTAATGCCCTCCAGGTGCTTGGACTGTGATTCCGATTACCCTCAGTCAACGACCCATGCTGAAAACAATGGAGTTTGTACTCCAACACATCTGTATTGGGCATAGCGAGTGTTCATTTATTGTGGCAGGCAACATTATTCCAGAGTTTGAGGAACCAGATTACTTTCAGGTAGACTCTAAAACTTCAGCATTCAAAATAGAGATAGTCCTTCAGTGAGTTGCATTAGCAAAAGGAAGCCAGGAGATCTTGCCTAGATCATCAATTCTGCTGCCATACTACCAACATTTCAGAGCCAAAATTGAGGGGTAGGGGAAACAGATAAATTACAATTGACTCAGATTGTCTTTGCAAGGAAGAATGGCATACAAAATAAAGTTTAAGCACCTTCTCACCATGTTTGACCTGTACTTACCACTTCATCTCATATAAGTGTTTTTCTTATTAGTATGTGTAGTTCCATCTTTATGATGTGACTACAAAAACATACTTAAAATTATTTATTAAATTCTTCCTTGAGTACTTCCCATATACAACAGAGCTTCAGCATGTGATATCACTGCTACACAAACTGTACTGCTTGCCAGCTTTCAGGAGCCTGTTAAATTGGGGGTAGCTGATGGGATAGAGAGGATTCTCATCCCCAGGCTCCCATCATCTTGTTTTTTTAATTTTAATTTTTAAATTTTTGTTGTATTTTAATTGAGTTTTTTTGCACTTTATAACTTTTATGATATTGTAAACTGCCCAGAGTCACTGTATTAGTGAGAGGGGAGGCACAGAAATCCAATAAATAAATAAAAAATTGAGATCAAAGGTCAGTGACCTCCAGACAGAACTTACTTTCTAGGCTCCATCCATCCCTATTACTTTTAGCCCTGAAGAGCCTGGATTGTTATATAAACACCGCTTTTTTTTCACACAGTTGAAAGTTTTATAATGATAATATTTGAAATTACTTGCAGTGAGTGAGGGTGGCTGAGATTTTTATAGTTTAGCTTGTTCATCACTGCTGTTCTGTGCCACTTTACTTGGGAGTAACCTTCAACAAATTCATTTGGTCTTTCTTCTGAGCAGATATGTGTAAGTGTGTGCTATAATTCTCACTTATTTAAGTGCAATTCACTCATTCTAACTAATGGAGGATTGAGACCCATCTGCTCCTTACTGCACCATTTGATATATTCTTCTCAAGCAAGGCAACTTTTCAGATCAACGACCTTTTTAGCATCTCTCAGAATATAAAACAAAGTATTTTTCTGTGCAACATTTCTGGGACGAATGCAAACTCTTCAGATAAGATAACTTATTAATGCTTTGGTGCTTCTTTGGTTCCCAAGGACAGAAGGACAGAATGTGGTGATGGCAATAATCACTCTAATATCTGCTTTTAAGGACAAAGGCTGTTGCTGAACTCTAGACTGGCGCCATCGGTCGTATCTCAGTTTGTATTGAGTCAAGTTCTGCATCTGGCAGGCAGAAAGATAGATGTCTTAGTGGCTAATAAATATATTTCATTAGACTGTTTTATAGGTTGGAAACAGACATATAAAACGGGGATGTCTACTCAGCGCCTTCAGAATGCAACATGATCCCTACCCAGCTGCAAGTAAAATCAAGACATGTACTGATTTCAGATTTAGCATCTATAGTTTGCACAAGAGATAAATAACTGACGAACAAATGTGTTTCTGTTGTCCCCTTCCATGGGCTTCCCCTTTTCCTGGATCAAATCTGGCAATCTTTTTTCCTGGTCTATCCCTTTTATGCAATGTGATTGAATATCCAGAGCCAGTTCTCAGGACACGGGATCAGAAGAAGCAGCCCTTCCAGGTCCTGAGCCAGAGAGAGGTATCAAGCTTCTTTTAGTTGCTACGGTCCCAAACAAAAAAAATTATTTATCACAACTGTGCTGTCATTGGAGATTCCTTTCTTTGTTGTTGGCAAGTAGTCCGTCTTCTGCCTTCCTTCCTTTCCCTGTAGCATAAAAAATCACAACCACCATCAAAGCATGTGATTAGGGAAGATAGAAGACGCTTTTTAGAAGAAAGCTGCAATTATCCTGGCAAACCACTCACACGAGCCTTGCAGCTCCAGACTTCAATCTTAACAGGGTTTTAAGAGTCACATTCTTAATTTGCTTCTTTTTTTTTTTTGGTTTACAGACAGACATTTCCTTTAGCATATGTATAAGTAATCCAGGCTCAGAGTTGATTGCATTTGTAACTTACAAGACCTATTTGGACAAAAAATCTGCTATTTGCCCCAAACGGATACCAAACTATAAATGTTCTGAAGCCCAGCAGGAAGATTGAGACAAGCTGTTGCTGGAAGTGAGGCTGATATAACCAAGGCCATTGACAAAAGATGCCAAGATGATCAATCAATGTTAGGCAGGCATGGTAGGTGGGAAATGGAAACTCCTTTTCAAAAATATACAAGGAGCCCAGCAGATGCAGTAGATAGTCTCAATCCAGAGCAGAACAAGGACTGTCAGAGCTGGCTATTTATAGCCATGGCACAAGTGACAATAGAAAGAGACAACACAGTACAGTCAGGCACAAAATGAAGCTGCCAAAGAAAACGACAGACTATAGACAGCCTAGGCAGCCAAAATGTATTCATTAAAAGTATACCTAAGAAAGAAGCAGAGAACATGGTTAAGCTGCAAGAAGGGAAAATAATATAACTGGCTAAGGGGCTAGGAAGTCCAGTGCTGTGAATAAAGAGAAAATGATGTGCACAAAGGAATTAGGTACAGACTGAAATGTGCAGTTTACACTAGAACAGAATGGGTTGCAGGCCTCTGGATCAATAATGCATTTCCCACTTTTTAGACAAGCCATAACATTTATTTTCATCCTCTCACTTCACTGGCTGCTTGAATCGAAGGGAAAGCAATAAACCAAAACATTCTTACATTAAGGCAGCAATAAGAAATGCACTGCCCAGGAAGCAGATGCTCCATGCATGCTGCATACTCTCTACTTTCTCTACCAAGAGGCCTGTGGTTTGATCTCAATATAACTTGCCAGGGGCATCTCCAGCACTCCTGGTATCTCTACTGAAACAGTTTGGATTATTTGACGAAGCCAAGCATAATATATTCATTAGAGTTAGCAATTTAACTCCCTTTGTTTTTTTTATGAAGCCATTTGTTAGTAAAGGAAGGAAATGGGCTGCTCACTCCTAGCCCTATAGAATCAAAACAAACCTAACAGAAAACCAAAGCTCTCCTCTTGGCTAGCTACTACAGCTGGACCGTAAGCAAGTATCAATGCCAAGATGATTGAATAGGTCTAATCAAGATTCTGTCTTACTTACTGCAGGAAGGAAAGCTTCCTTCAAATTTATTTATTTATTTATTTTATTTTATTGGATTTATATACCGCCCTTCTTCCTTTCGGGACTCAGGGCGGTGAACAGGCATCGAATAAAACAATAATATACAATAAATACAGTGTTCTAAA
>JANHFK010008937.1:42892-53111 GCA_036250565.1 Sibynophis collaris | reverse complement strand
GACATAGTGTGGGTGTTAGAGATAGAGATGATAAAGAGAGAGACAGAAAAAGTGTGTGTGTGTGTGTGTGTGTGTGTTAGAGATAGAAATGATAGAGATGATAGAGATAGATACACAGATAATGTGAATGGGAAGGAGGGAGGAAGAGAGAGAGAGAAAGAGAGAGAGAGATCTCCCATGTGACAGCAACATCAGGAAGAAGGCATATGAGAAACGGGAGAGGTACCAGGGCCTTTAGGAGGAATTAGAAAGGACGTGGAAAATAAAGGCTAGTGGTCCCATTGCTGCTGGAGCACTCAGGGCTGTGGTTGGGAAAGGATCTCCATCAGATCCCATAAATGACATCAGATCTCACTGTCCAGAAGAGTGCAGTGCTAAGAGCTAAGGTTCTGCACAGAACTCTTAAGATTCCCAGTTGTTGTCACTTAATCTGGCGTCTCCCTAAAGCAGTGATGGCTAACCTTTTTGCCATTGGGTGCAAAAAACTGAGGGTGTGTGTGCCCACACCCATAATTCAATGTGCCCTGTGCTTCCCCCGCTTTTAGCACATGATGGCCCGGTGGGCCGGGTAGGCCCGTTTATCTTTGGTTGTGTTTTCTGAGCCATTCGACCCGAAGGGATGAAACTGTCAATTGCACTTTCTGACTTGTTTGCTCTCTCTCTCTCTCTCTCTCATACACACACTTTAAACTCACATTCTTTTCATTCTGTTTAGGAAGGATTCCATGGAGATTTCTACCGTCTTTAGTCTAATATTCATTCAATCATTCATTCAACAATATTTACATCCTGCTCCAATCCTAACAAAGTCTGTGTGGGCAACAAGAAAATTAAATGACAATTTATGTCTCTTTGTCTCTTTGTCTTCCTGTAATTTATATACATGTAAATGTAAATGTGTACATATGTAGAAATGTATGCCTGCATGTATAGGGTTAAGTATCTCTAACTTTATATCTGTCTTATCTCTTATCTCGTCTACTAACTACTATCCCTTACCTCTTATCCATCCATCCATCTTATCATCTTTATCTATTTATTTATCATCTTTCTGTCTGTCTGTCTGTCTATCTATTTTCTGTCTGTATGTCTGTGTCTGTCCGTCCGTCCATCCATCCATCCATCCATCCATCCATCCATCCATCCATCCATCCATCCATCCATCAAAATCGAGCTTCCAGTCTTATATCCTGAGCTGATTTATCTTACCATGATTATTGGATTCTTTAAAAAAAAAAAAGCACTGGATAAAGGACCAGACTGATGCAAAAGGATTCCATGTCACCTGAACCTGAATCAACGTGCTTTTGATTGAAAGATAAAGTTTTACCATGTTTTCTTTGGCTGCCTTATACAAAACATTAACTTAGGCACAACTAAATCCTGGTTTTTAACCGCTGTGTGCAAAGGCCTTCTTCAGGAAGCTTCAACGTTCAGTTATTTATTTTAAGACAAGAATAGGGAACTCTGAAATTCTATTACTAGAGCAGGGAGACATCAAGGTTCCTGCTTAAGAAAGTCACTGTATGCCTTTGGATCAGTCATCAACTCTCAAGCTATTTCACAGGGATATTGAAAGGGTAACAATGGAAAGAAAGGAGAAGCACATAGATCACCCACATCCTTGGTAGAACATCAGTGTATATGTAGAAGCAATAAATAATCAAGGCCTCTACATTTACTGTATATGCTTTATGGTTTCCCTATCGTCACTTAGGGTCTCCTAGAAAGCCATTAATGCTCCATGTAAAAAGAGATGAATTTGAAACCACTTAATCTATCTTGCTATATTTTTGATATGGTTTTTTTCTCACACCACATTATATTTCCTTGTTTTTGAATGACTTCAGCCATATTCCTGGCTTGGCAGGAGACTGCTGAATATCTGCACTTAAAAATCACAGTGTTTTCAAAAGATCGTTTCTCTCTTCTCTGTTATCCCCATTGGGAATTGCTAGAGAAAATGAATATGGGGTTAAATTTTTCAGAAGCCCAAAAACACAAAGCTTTAAAGATCAACCCATAAGACATAACTGCTAATTAAATGACTCTGATTTTGATATTTGGAAAGCGTAAAATGCCTCAGTGATTTTAACATTTTTCAATAAGCCTCAGCTTTGACTTGCAGTTTGCCTTCAATTAACTTTCTGCCTGACAATATGTTTTGAATACAGAATCAATTAGAGTCTGAGCATTTGTGGCTATGCAAAGTAGACTGTGTACACTAGAAAAGGAGACCCAAGAGGAAAGACATACTGGCATGACACTGCTGCTTGGTTATTCAAAGTCTGCCTTTATTTTTGGCATAGCTGGATCACTGGAATAAATGTTAATTAATAGATAATCAAGACCAGTCAGCAAGTGATAATGTCAGGGTTCCGACCAATGCCGCAATAAAAGCAGGAGACTCAAGCAAGGAAAATCCAGTTGTTTATTAGGAGCGCCATGTCGGCATGAACTAAGTGAAGCCAGCTGTGACTTCACCCAGTTCGCGCCTTGCCTTTGACCCTGTTTCCCCCTCCCCCCAAGGTGTGTCACCAGTCACATTCCCCAATGAAGCAATTTCGTGGGTCGTAGAAGTCACTCCCTCTGGTCGTTGCGGGTTTCTGTGGAGATGGCCTTGACTTTGGGTGGCTAGGATGTGTTTTGTTTTGACTGGGGTGTGAATTCCTTGGTGCAGCTGTGAGACGTGATTTCCCATCTCCCTGCCTATGGCAACTTGAGGACATGTCAGGAAAGCTTTGCAAGTTGACAGATAACTTATACCAGGACAGGAGCTGAGGCACATTTGGACTTTAATCTTGGGGAAACAACTGGTTTATGGCTGTGGGGAATTGGTTGGCAAGAATTTAGGAGAGTGTTACAGTAGTTATGATCTTCATCTTAATCATTCTTTCTGGGTCAATTCTAAAAAAATCCCTTTTTCGCTATGTTGATTGAAAATTTTGGGGATAATATTTGTTTGTTTATTAGATTTGTGTGCTGCACATCTTGTCTAGGGGCAATTATAGTTTAATACAAATCAACAAGTTGAAAATACTGAATTCTGAGGATGAGAAAGATAATTGAAACTAGGCTAAGGAGCTAGCAGGAAGAGACTTGTGGCTACTGGAATCGGAGAACGAGAAAAATGTCCCTAGCAAGCAAAAGTGGGAATAGGTAGTTTCAGCTGAAGAGATGTAGATTACTGATAGGTTTAAAATAGCAAATATGGATTAGGACAGAGGAAGGAAAATGGTGCAACATAAGATTAGTCTACCCAGTACAGATGCCACAAAAGGAGAGGTTAGAATTGAGGCTGTCTGTATGGAGAGAAATTATCCGGTAGTAGTCCAGATTTGGCAGTTCAAATACAATAATTTAAGATCAAATTAAATATAAACGTTAAACATATAATTAATTTTTTAACACATTCTTGGTTGATGACTTCCAAAGAGGTAGGGCTAATTTGAGATAGCATGAGATAAAACGGAGAATGTGTTCCTGAGCTTCACTTTTAAATATTTACATTGGCTTTAATTACTGATTCAGCCCTGTGACTCTAGAAGCATTTATTTATGAAGAGGTAGAGCTAAACTGAAAAGAAAATTAACCACATTTCGTTTTGCATAATTCTTACACATGATTAAGTTAGGATTTGTTGTTGCTGCTTTCTGAAACAGTGCACATCCCTCCCAGGCAAACTAATTATTATGTACACCACTTTCAATTGGTGCATACTGTACTATTTATTTTTTAACATTGTGCAACTTATGCCTTTCTTGAATACTTGTGACAATCTTCCAGAAAAGAATCTCTTTATCTTGACAATTGAGAAGAAGATTCTAAATAAATATATAATGTGTTTAACAGCTGAAAGAAAACTAGGCAAGATATAAGACTTGGTTGCCAGTGAAGTAGATAATGCTTGGGGAAAGTCAGTGCCACATTATCTTCCTGACATTTAGTCTCCTGACTGCCTCCCCTAAAAACTTTTGTAGGGAATTATTATTTGCACTTCAAAATAAATACCTGTTCAACTGTAGTCCTGGAGTTCAGTTATTCCGAATTGGAGAAGAAAATTGCCACATTGACTGACATTCTAGTTAGATTTTTTTCAGGGATATTCTTCGCTGAAACTGAAAGTTGCATTTCAGCAAAGCAAATTTATATAAACTGTCAGTTTCAATTTGTTCTAGAATAACAACAACAACAAGGTTAAATTATCCAGTTTGAGAGGTGGGGTGCAAAGAAAGAAAGACATAATATTATAATAGAATGCACTTAGCATGGCAGTTCTGCATACAACCCAAATGTAAATTCATTACTTTTCTGCTTATTGGGCTTTTTATTGTTTGGAATCATTGTCGGTTTTATATTAAACAATCAATCTGGGTTTTTTTCCTTCTTTATTGCTACTTTTCTTTTTTTGAAATAAAAATATGCTTCCCTAGGGCTCATTTTCATAGAGATCATTCCCAAAAGATTCTAGCTAGCTAAATACATTAAATACATAAATAATTTTCATTTATAATAATTTGCCATGCCTCAGACTATTCTCTCCCTCTCAGTTTCATTTAAAGTACTTTTTAAAATCTTCAGTAATATCATTTGCTTGGTGATTGTCAACTCGCAAAGCATCTCTGGCCTGCTCTCGAGTTGCCATAGGCCAGGGGGGGATGGGAAACCGGCAAAATGGCATGGCAGCCAAAGACAGATGCACATTCCATGCTTATCTCTCTCAAGTCTGTATCCCAGGGTTACCTACAGCAGTCGGAGGGGAGTAACCTCTACAAACCACGAAATTGCTCCGTTGGCGAATGTGATTGATGACACACCCTGGGGGGAGGGGGAAACAGGGTCATAATTAGGGCATAAATTACATAGGATCAGAGCTGGCTTCATTTGGGAACGTGCCCAACATGAAGCTCCTAATAAATAACTGGATTTCTTTTGAAGCTTGGCTCAAGGCTCATGATTTAATTAGGGCATCCGTCAGAAACCCTGACAGTGATATTACTGCTAGACAAACTGTTGGTGCTTCTCAGATGAAGCTGAGTGCTATCATGACCTCATGAAGACATGTCATGAAGAGATAATATAGAAGTAGAAATAGCATCCCTGATTGTGTGGAGTCCACCATGTAATGAATCTTGGATAAAGGAAGAAAGTGCATCTAGTATAGTGTCCTCCAACTTTTCGGGCACCAGGCATTGGTTCCATTGAGAGAGATTTTCCCACAGACCGGAGGAGGCATGGTTTCACGTGTTGCCTGCATCCTGTGGATGGATCTTCGCTTGTTTGCGCGAACTGATTTCTGGCATGCAGCAGACCAGTGCCGGGAACCTCTGATCCAGTGGAAGGAATTTACCCACTAGTTTTGAAATGGAAAAAAAAGGAGGCTGTATGCACCTATATATAAAACCAGTAAGAAATTGCATCATATTATGTAAAAGTCCTGTAAGTCCAATCTCTTCCAACCTTGTCCAAAACCCCTTGATATAATAAAGGCAGATACAAGTGCAAATAGTACAGCAACTGCCATGTAGGGAATATGGAAATATGTTCAATATTAACTCAAAGACAACTATAAAACTTATCTGTCCATATACAGAAATATATTTTCCATGCTAGAAACCTTTCTATGTTGCGCAGGGTTGTTGTTGATTTTTTTTTACTTTGAATTGCTTTGTAAATCTTAATTAGTTTTTGGTGTTAAAAGACATTCTTGAAAACAAATTTAAATGTTTAAAGTCAAGTGTAAATAACACATAAAAGAAATCATTTTTTTAAAAAATTAACAAAATCTTTCAGGTGCTAATATTAATGAGACTAATTTAAAATAAAAACATTCAACTTGTGATCTGTTCCAAACATTTCAGCGTTTCTCTTTTGGCAATTTCTTTTTGCCCTTTTGATTACACTTTTATATTTATATATTTTTTTAAATTATCTTCTCAAACGTGTGTAACAATTTAAAAATTATAAAAATAATAACAAAATAATATTGAAATTACTAGATGAAACTAGATACACATCTACAATGTTCTCAATAGTATCCTAACTTGATTAAAGGCCATGGAAAATGGATAAGTCTTTAAGGACAGCTGTATATGAGTTCAAAGATGTCTGAAAAACATCAACTGGAACAGTGTTTCCCAATTACACCATAGCTTAGAAGGCCCAATGTCTCCTAACAAGTAGAACTAATAGTTAAAGTTACTAGCAGTTTCCAGTGATGATCTCAAAGCACAGACAATTTGATGTAAGTGCAGTGAAATTTGTTTCCCAATGCAGTTAGACCAGGGATGAAATCGAGCAGGTTCTGACAGGTTGTGGAGAATCGGTAGCGGAAATTTTGAGTAATTCGGAGAACCGGCAAATACCACCTCTAGCTGGCCCCAGATTGGGGTGGGAATGAGGATTTCGCAGTATCCTTCTCCTGGAGTGGGGTGTGGAATGGAGATTTTGCAGTATCCTTCCCCTGCCAACCAAGCCATGCCCACCAAGCCATGCCACGCCTACCAAGCCACGTCCATAGAATCAGTAGTAAAAAAAAATGGATTTCACCACTGAGTTAGACCTGTTAAAGAGCAATAGGAATATTTTGAAAAGTATTGGAAATATGCACTAATGCAACTATTAAAATGTAATTAATACTAAGGCTATTTGGAATGAGGGATATACATTTGGTAAGCAGATTTCAAATGATTTAAAAGTAATCCCATGGAAATCCAGCCTGTGTATCCACTCTAGGTAACTAAAGCAAGATCTCTTCTTTGCAGATAGTCTGACAAGTTGATATTCCAGCCAAAGGAGGAGAATGGTACCATTGGCTACAATTGGCAAAAAAAAAGAAGACAGGTATGGAGGTCATTGATACCAGCAAACAGCTGCTCCCTTCCTAGAGGAGCTGCCAAAACATGGCTGAGCAATTTGTCCTCTGGACAGAAATGTATGTGTGTCTTCAGTTTTATTAGCTGAACTTTTGCAACAGTCGAAAGTACGGTAAGTTTTTCAGGGAAACGTGTAGGCAGCTATAATATATATTCTATAGAGGGCCATAAAGAGGTCTGAGAATGGCTTGCATAAAACGAGATAAACCTTGTTATTAACAGAGAACCCTCGCTGGATTTAGAGGTCACTCTTCTCATTAGTGCTTATCTAGTAAGTAAAAATATATATATATATTTTGCAGCAGTGTGGATTATATGCAAAAATATATTTATATTTTAACATAAAGTTTGCAAATTAGAATTTTAAACACTTAAAATAAGATAGCCTTGGAACAGATGCAAACTCAACAATAAGAATGCTGCATCCTTAATTATCTCTAAAATGATTATTTCCCCTCATAAACATAGTAAAATAATATAATAATAAAATATTGTTAAGGGTAATAATTTATTCTTAAATAGGGTAACTTTGGAACACCCTGGCATAGACTACCTTAATGTTTTATAGCATGTAGTATGGCTGGCTGGGGAATTCTGGGAGTTGCAGTCCACACCTTGGTTAAAGTTGCTCAGGTTGAGTTACATTGTTCTATAGTCTCATATGGCAACCAATCAATTCTGGGTGAGAAAGTCTTACAAAATGGATGCTTAATGACTCCTCAATTTATGTTCTACAGCAACAGTCCAGAAAGTTTGCTGTTGGCATACAGTGTAAAAAGCAAGTAGCAATATATCTTTGAGTTTATTTGTTAGGATGACACAAGCTGCCTGTTTTTTTATTAATGGGTTTAAGATCCTGCTATTGGCTTGGAAAGTCATTTAGATGATGGAGTAGGCATTGTCCAGGGTTGAATACTTCTGGCTCTGATTGCAGTTTATTTGCCTGTCTGCTTATAAATTTAGGGTGATTTTAAATTTCTCTGAAGAATTCCATATTTAACTAACTTGCACTGCTAAATACAAATACCAGATGTGGTTACATCTTTAATTCATCTTTGCAAATCAATAATATCAGACATATTTGAGCCTTTAAATAATTAAGGACTTTTCTGGTTTTCTCTTCTTCCTTCTTTTTCAGTCTGGGCTCTGCTGAATTTGTTGGTAACTGGAATTGAATCTTGATTCCCAAGTTGTGTTTTCTCCTTGAAAGACCCCCACTTGGAACTTGAGCAGATCTAGGAGCTGAAATCCAACAGGAGTAACAAATTATTTGTGTTGTGCAATTAAATACAACCAATCAGTTTGCCGGTATTCTTTTAATTCAGTTCTGGGCCAGTTGTACCTGCTGATTTTAGGTTTTTGCTTATTTTACCTAATATATTTCTATGGCCACTCATCTTAAACAATTCTAGATGGCTCTAAACCCTTTGGCGATTCCAGCAGCACTTGGTCAAAAGAAGTACATATGAATAAAGAAAACTACATTTTCTCCAGCGCGCCTTCAGGAGAATCCACGTGTGGGTGATTCTTCTCTGCTATTCGTTGGACTGAGAGTCAATAAAGTTCTTTTTTTTGTGTGGTCCCGCCTCCTTCGCCGTCGTGTCTCCAGTTATTTCTCGAGGGTCGATCAGCAAGTGAAGGAGGACTAAGGAAGGAAAAGGAGACAGGAGGGGGGAACACACACCACCCAGGGCCCCCAAACTATATAAGAACAACAACGGGAGGGTTGGATTCTCCACCGGCGCGCAGAGAAAGCACGTTCAGGTAAGACAACGTCCATTCTCCAGCGCGCCTCCTGGAGAATCCACGTGTGGGACATACCCAAGCACCCACCAATGGGCGGGACCCAACTAAACTCTGGCCCTGGGGGAAACTACAACTTGTTGCAACACCCTGCGGCCGAACGAGGCGTCGGCCGAGGCAAACGAGTCCACCCGATAATGACGGATGAACGGGTTTAAGGAAGTCCATGCAGCGGCCCTGCAAATGTCCGCAATGGACGCCTGGGTGGCCCAGGCGGCTGATGTGGCTGCACTACGCGTGGAATGGGGCAGAATACGACCTGGAACCGGCCTTGCCTTGAGGACGTAGGCCTGGGAAATGCATGCCTTGAGCCACCGTCCTACTGTGGAAGGGGAAACCTTCTTGCCCATTGAGGAAGGAGTGAAAGATACAAACAAGGCCTCGGATTTCCGTGACGGAGCCGTTCGCTTGATGTATATTCGGAGAGCCCTCCGGACGTCTAGGGTGTGCCAGGTGACCTCCCTAGGGTGCCTGGGAGAGGGACAGAAATCAGGCAGGATGAACTCCTGGGACCGGTGGAACCAGGAGTTAACCTTGGGAAGGAAGGCAGGGTCCATGCGGAGCACCACCCGGTCCGAATGGAAAATGCAGAGGTCCTTTCTGATGGATAACGCAGCCAGCTCGGAGATCCGTCTGGCCGACGTAATGGCCACCAGGAAGGAGACCTTTAGGGTGAGGAAACGGAGGGATACCGTTGCGAGAGGTTCAAAGGGAGCGGAGGTGAGGGCCCACAGAACCAGTCCAAGGTCCCAAGTGGGGTACCTGTGAACTACCGGCGGCTTCAAGTTGGAAGCCCCCTTCAGGAAGGCCCTGATCCGGCTATTGTGGGACCGAGGAGTCTGACCTTGACTACACAAAACAGTGGAAAGGGCCACCACCTGCCTACGGAGAGTGTTGGGGGCAAGACCTTTATCTAACCCTGACTGAAGGAACTCCAGTACGTCCGGGACCGAGGCCGAGGTGGGGTCCACATGACGCCGGCCCGCCCAAATACGGAAGGCTCTCCAGGTAGCCTCGTATATCCTAGAGGTGGAAGGCCGTCTGGACGCCTGGATGGTGGAAATGACTGAATCAGACAGAAGGTCCTTCTTCAGGAGGATCCGCTCAAGCGCCAAGCGGCCAACTGGAGCCATTGAGGCTCCAGGTGTTGGAACCCCCGTTGGCTGAGCGAGACCTTCTCTGGGGGAAACCTCCAGGGACGGAGGACGGATAGGGCGACCAGATCGGCGAACCAGTGTCGCCGGGGCCAATGAGGCGCTACCAATATCAGCTCCGCCCGTTCTGCTAACATTTTCCGAATCACCCTGGGGATGAGGGGAAGGGGAGGAAAGGCGTAGAGCAGCCCCTCGGGCCAAGGGCTGCGTAGGGCGTCGATGCCTTCTGCTCCCTGGGTCGGGTACCGGGCGAAGAAGCGTGGTAGTTGGCTGTTGGTCGAGTTGGCGAACAGGTCCACAGCCGGACGACCGAACCTCCTGGATAGGTCCCGAAACAGTTCTGGATGCAGCTGCCACTCCGAATGGTCCAGGGTCTGGCGGCTGAGG